>JAVQKC010024477.1:0-47623 GCA_036025475.1 Philypnodon macrostomus | reverse complement strand
TCAGTACTTTTCCACTAAATACTTTTGACTTTTACTGGAGTCATTCATTTTAGATTGTGTTTTTTTCCCCCCTCTACTTAACTTGAGTAATATATTTAAGTAATCATACATATATGCATTGAGTAAAATGTGTGTCTACTCATTCAGCATACTATGTTTTAAAAAAGGCAAGGTGAAATGTTTGAAG
This sequence comes from Philypnodon macrostomus, assembly GCA_036025475.1. Taxonomy (NCBI): domain Eukaryota; kingdom Metazoa; phylum Chordata; class Actinopteri; order Gobiiformes; family Eleotridae; genus Philypnodon; species Philypnodon macrostomus. The sequence continues at coordinate 47,436 of JAVQKC010024477.1, read as the reverse complement.
TGTAAGAGGAGTAGATGTAGATGAAAGAGAAAGTCTGGCGTTGATCTTGAGCTGATCTTTGTGAAAGGGCCCTGGCCTCTGATGCTGATGAGATGTGTTTGATCTGCTCTCCTTGACACTGTGTCCACATAATGAACGCTTGGCCGTACTGCTCGAGTGCACTTGATGTGATCTGTCAAGTATTTTGAACCCTCCAGAGCAAAAAACAAGGAGAGAGGTGTCTAATGAACTTAACATTTCACATCAGCTGAGGTTTGGCTTGTTATATCAGCAGCATTTTTAAAATAGTCAACATTAAATCTCTTAACTGAATATATGTTATTGTCTTTAGCAATTATGTTATCAACTACACACACCCACATTTAATCTGCAGCGTGGTTATTGTATTAACTTGATGAAAATCTAATACTATACTTCATGTGTCTGCATTTAGCTCTGTTGGTATAAGTGCAGCACATGTATATACAAGTTGGAATATATATATATATATATATTTTTTTTTTTACCTCTTCTCATGAAATGATTGTGACTGTGATTTATTCTTGATAGATAAAGTGCATATCTTTTCAAAACCTTATTGATCAATCTCCTCCAAACATATCACAATGAACATGAGACCAAACATATCACAGTGAACATGAGACCAAACATATCACAGTGAAAATGAGACCAAACTGAAACTTTGTAAAAGGTGTATTCAGACCAAACTAAATTAGCAATATTAACGGTTTTGTTTCAATTCTTCCACCTTGGTAAGTTAAACAGAAAACACATGTTCATGCATAAGAATGTCCAATATTACTCTTTCATATGTGACTAATATCGAGTATGGCTGCCCATGACACGGATCAATGCCTCAGGATGTCGTGGAAGACTGTCAACAAGGTTGTTGATATTGTCTATAGGGAAGGCATCCCACTCTTCAGTCAGATCCTGGGCAAATTCCTGTAAACTCTGAGGAGTAGGTGAATAATAATAAGGAATGAATAAGGTGAATATGGATGTACATAAATTGGAATAAAAACAGGAATGTGGAAGTACTGTGGTATCGGTGCATCCCTTGTATAGATGAGTGAACTGAGGCAAGACTGAACAGAGTTGAGAAGAATGTTATGTATTGCTTAATGTAATATTTATTTTATTTATTTATGTAATATGTAAATAAAAGTAACAGATTTGCACAGTGGCAGAGTAGTTACCCTTTCCGACTCTCAACAAGGAATAATGTTTGATCCTTGAGCTAGCCAACTCAGCTTCTACATGTCCTCCCTGTATTAATATGGCTTCTCTCTGAATACTCTGGCTTCCAAGACAAGCACATGTTTGAAGAATTAGTCACTCTAAAATACCCCTGTGGTTGAATGTGAACGTGTATGGTTGTTTGTATTTATTTATTTTTGTCTGCCCTGTGACTAACTGACCATTGTCTATAGTGTAACCCCCTCAGGCCCTAGTGGGATAGGCTCCAAAGGGAGAAGAAAATAAATGAATGAATAAAAGTGATGCATTGTATTTATTACATTGTATATAACACATAATTCTTGATTCTCTTTAGATTTTGTCTGCTGTGGCCACGACTATATAAACTCCTCCACTTCTCTTTGCTGCATGGACAATGACGGATATCCTCAAATACACCCCGCTGGTAACGCCACAGTGACATTACAGTGCTGTGGGTCAAAGGTCATACCTCAGGAAGAGGAATGCTGTAATGGGATTGGCTATGATCCCCAACGCCACGTATGTGCTGACCGACCCACACCGGGTTTAATAATAGAGGTGAGTTAACAAATGTATTTTCAGCTCAGGTTTCATAGGGAGATGTTTTTTGGCTTTCACTTGAAGATACTAGCATAAAGTTGCATCATGTTATCACTCACTACAGAATAAAACATGTAGTTTATAGTATATTTTTACTAGCGGAGTTTTGCCACTTCTGTCTATTCATTCAAACTCACTCACATTGTCACCTCATTGGTAGGAGATCGGACAGTGCTCCATTTATCATCCAGGGTCATGCAGTGTTTGTGTGTTCTTATCTCAGCATGAGATGGACAGCACACACACACATGACCAAAACGCACACACACGGGGACAGAGGGTAGGAACTCTCGTTAACTCTAATGATGTCATTAGGCCCCATTCATACCACACACAAACATGCTGCTCAATTATTCTGATAAAAAGGAAGAAGTTGCTGTAGTATTTTTGTATTATTACTTTTGATCATATTCTCTTTTTTTCTTCTGTTCTTGTGTGCAGCGTCAGTGTTTGCAGGGTTCTCTTTGTCCCCTGGTTTCAGCCTCCACTGCGTACTGTGGCTCCTGTGACCTTGATCCATCTATAACTACTTGCACATGGACCCTGTCTCCACATATAGTCCCAGACACACCAGTCATAAACAGCACACACTCAGCTGCTACTGCTGTCAATCACACACAGTCAAATGAAAGTCTCTACTCATACAAAATAGCAAATGAAGACAGTAACTTTTACTATGATGCCCATCAGTATCAAGGAGTTCTTTGTCCATCCCATGAGGAGATTGTTTACAGCGGTGATGCCAACACTTTCTCTTATACAGGTAAGCTTATTCTTATTAGTTTATTCAGTACTTTAATACATTATGTTTATTGATTCACTACCGACAGAGTGAAAGATTTCTAATTTAATGAGATGATAGATGTAGTTTTTCTTTATACCAGAGTCATCACTATTAAAAACATTCAGTTCAAATGTTTCACTCTGTATTTACTGAATGATGCATTGATTGCTATAAATGTAACTACTGGCAATAAAGTCAGTAGAAAAAAGAATATAGAAATAAGAAGTATTTATTTTACATACGAGTCTTCTATAAACATAGGTTTAAAGGAGAATTGCAAGTTTAAACTGTCTTGATAGTTGGTTACTGCTTAGATCACTTGGTTACCATTGATCCATATACTAAATTGAGCTACTGTAGCCAGACATCCCAAAATCAACACAAAAGTGTTCTGTGTCAGAGAGAACCTCTTTGCTCTGAACTGCACATGTGACAGTACAGTGTAATGATGAGTTAATTTGAGATATAGATGTAAAGATATACCAGTGTTTCTGAAAATGATGCTGTTATTATATCATTAAGACAATTAGTTTGTGGGGTGTGAAGAATCACTAATACTCAATATGGCCATCTGGAAACGCACTTGTAAAAATTGCTAACCTGCAGAAAGCGGTCCTACCCAAAGTACTCTGTTAGTGTGACAGTCAGTGCATTTAGCGGGCTTATAGGAGACAGATGTCCATCTATTCTACACAATCAATGCTCAAAGTGGGACAGCTGCCACAGTGTACCTTAATGGCTTTAACATAGTAATTCCCTTTGCTTTACATCCATATGTCATTACAATGTAGCTATGGCAGTTATGGTGTCTTTTTTCTTTGTCCAAAAGAAGAACAAGTGTGTGTGTCCGTGTGTTAGATGTGTTTATGAATGAAAGTTCTGTTACTCCTGTATATGGGCTTGCTTATATATATATATTCCTATGACTTCCTATGTGTGTTTTAGGCATGGGGTGGTTAGGATGAGAGTTTCTAGGTGATGCTGTGACACCATCTGGGCAGAGGAACATAAAGCTGTCACCACCCACCACACACCAGATGTTTCTCATGCACACACATGCAGACACACACTGTCTCGCTCTGTTCTTTAATCCACATGTACCACTGCTGTAAATGTACTGATAATATTGAAAACAATTTTATAGTTTGCATTTTGACAAATCTGTTTGTGAGGGACATCTATGCATGTATTTTTAAACACCTTTTCACTGTTCATGTCCGACACATTGTGTGTTTTGCTGTGTTAGTTTATCACAGTAGAGTAAGGAGTCCCAGACTGGTGGTTAAAACATGTTTTCGTTTACAGCACCGGTCCCTGAGCCCTCTTAAAACTAAAGCACATGTGTGTGTATTGTGTGCGTCAGTGTGATAGTAATAACCAACAGCTTTGGTCATTGGAGTTTTACAGATCTGCACCAGTTATAGTGCATATATTTGGCATATGTGTATATCTACATCAGACATGTTTGAATTAAAACTCCCAGTAAGCACATATTTAAAGTGTGAAAAAAAAGATGCCATGATTATCACCATTTAGACCGAAACCCTAACCCTAACATTGTCTGTTGTTTTATTTCTTAGTAAAATATGTGTTATATTCCTAGTGTACAGTTTCTGTGTCATATGCTCATTATTTATTTTGGTCTAACAGACTCTGGCCTGGAGCCCTATAGCACCTTTGAGTACAGAGTGAGAGGTTGGAACAGCTTTGGCCGAGGGTCCACTGATGTTATGACAGTGACCACACAGGAAGACATACCGTGGGGAGTGGCTCCGCCTCGATGGACTCGTATAAATGACAGAGATGACATCATCCACTTGCATTGGAAGGCACCAGCTCGGCCCAATGGTGTGTTACACACAATAACATTCATACATATCTTTATAGTTTAATTTACTTCATAAGTGAACATCTTCTTAATATTTATCAGGGGAGATCACTCACTATGTTATACTACGTAATGGACAAGAGCGTTATCGTGGTGATGAGACCAGCTTTACTGACGTTGGGGGAATCAGGCCTTTTCAGGAGTACAGTTACCATCTACAGGCCTGTAACCTGGCTGGATGTGCTGACAGTATGCAGGTAGACTATATCAAAATGTTTTCTTTTCAATAGTTTTTTCAAGCTTTGACCTTCTTTTCCTGCAACACACAAGCTCTAGAACTGCACTAAAATGAAACTGCTTTTTTCAAGCCATTATTATTCATTTGTATAATTATTATGTAATAGGTATGCTCCAAAAATGGTCTGAGGATCACTTCATGTGCCACTTGACTCACTGTTAATAAATTGTAAATGTTGATAACATTTCCCAGTTCACAGATGAAATCTACTGTTTCCATGTTAAACCACGTTGTTCATTGTCGCACTGTTGCTGATCCAGTGTTTGTGATAGTAACCAATAGCTTCACACGGAACCCTTTCATGTCTCTTTGGCAACATTCTATCTGTTATCACAACAATAATTAATTTCTTTATCGAGGAGTAATAGACCCTTCTGGTATTTTAATATGAATATGAAAGTGAATATACTCTTAACATTTAACACATCCTAAAACATACAGGCTTTTACACCAGGCCCAGCTAAGTCTGGAAAAAGAGTTCAATTACTTTCTACACCACTGAAAATTGGCCAAACAGTCCCAATTATGGGATAACTTGGGCTAACCCAATACACCACTCCAATTACCTGGCATCAGCCCCCTTTACACACACACAACCACCAAAACACAAGCACTCAAGCACACACCTGCTGTGACAACAGAAGGTACTGATCTAATATGGTTGGTCACTTAGAGAAGAAGGAAGAGCGATTGGCCTGCCTCTGTCTTTGAATGTGTTTGTCCCATTTTCTATGCTATTTATTTCCTGCCATTCGTCTGCTTCCAGCGTCACACTTCCTGCTTCTTACTTTTCATCTCACTCTGTCAGACTCCTGGCATCATCCAAAGAGCAAATAATCTCCAATGATAAAGGTGCTGTTTACACAGTGGGCACACTACACAGCACCTTCTTTAATGATATAATTGGTCTTCTTAACATGCCATTGAGATATGTTCTAAAGTAGGACAGATGACAAAAATCTGATTTTGTTTTGGCATTTGCGATGTCATTACAATTTACATAATATAATATAATGCCATAGTTGACACATGTCTCTCCTGTATTTCAGGTATCATCTTATTTATGTGTATATCTTGAATTATTCCTTGTCTTTTTTGTTTACTTGTGTGGATACACATGTTTGTTTGTATGTGTGTGTATGCGTGTGTGTGTGTGGGGGGGCACATGCACATGCGCGTGTGTGTTGTCTTAGTCGCAATAGCACTGTTCTAATTGCGTTGCACTGTGTGGGACAGGTGGGGGAAGTGGTAGTGACAGTCTATTAAGGCAGGATATCCCTGTTGCCATTAGCAGCAGATTTGCCTGTGATTCTGTGGCCTCACAGTCACCCAGCATTCACAGGGGCCCTCTGATACAGTGCTGGGAATCTACAATAATATGGTCACTTGGTCAACACTGTACAACCATGTACTCTCAAGCACTATTGTTTTTTTTTTTTATTGGCGTTTGTTATGGCTCTGTATGCAATTGTTTTATCGAGCAATGTACATGTAATGGCAATCTTCTGTTTTCTTGGTTTACTGTATATACTATTTCTAACATTGATTTTAATATCAAGACATTAAGAAAAGTGTATCTCTGCTTTCAACAGGACAGATTCAATTTTAGAATGAAGCCTTTTCAGTGTTGTTTATTAGGTTGTAATAATGCTAATTCTGTTCATAAATAATCACAGCAGATATCCATCTGTTTTGTTCATATTTTATGATCTGTTAAACAGCTTTTTGTGAAGTTAAATCTGTCCTTTACTCTTTTTGTATTTATGTCTTCATTGATGTTTAGGTAAAAGCAGTGACTGTGCAGGGCATCCCAGATGGGGTGCAACCTCCAGTGGTCACTGCTTTGAGCTCGTCCACCCTCTTTGTGAGCTGGACACAGCCCACTCACCCCAATGGAGCCATACAACACTACTACCTGAACCAGACCATTGCGGGAACCATTTTTACAGACAACGAAAGTGGCAGAAACTATACTGTAACTGGTAAGAGAAAATATTTTGTAATTTCTTTTCACAGATCACTGCACTCCCAAGCCTAATAATGGATTTGTCAAATGAATATGCTGCTATGAGCTAGAGGATTTGCTGGGGATTCTAAAATATTAACTAATTGTAAAGAATATTATTAGTTTAGGTTCTTCAACATTTGAGCTTACACCTGCCACTAGTACTGTTTGACCAATATTGATTCACTGGCTCCACTTAAGCAAAAGCAAAACCAATGACAACAATACATGTGGAACAACACAATGCAACAACACAGTAGCAGCATAGTAACCTAGAGCCAGTATCCTTATGAAACTCTTGTAAATGAAAGTTGTATCCATGCACCAAAGCAGCGTACCACAGGATCTGGTATACCATGTTCAGACATAGGCTTTTGATTTAGATTACTATCTATAAATTGATAAGGGGTTCAATACAATGTTATTTTGGCAATATAAGAGTTCATTTGATATTTATTTCAATTTCACCCAAAATGTCACTTCTTACACCTCTTCATACAGTACAAAGTTCAGTCAATGTCATACTCCTTTCTTTGGATGGATACACTTTTATATGAAGGTTTTACCAGGCTCTTTCCCTTTTTTATAGGGATTCACCACATTGACATTTTTAAAGCTTAAAGCCAGTTGCCTATACAGTTGTCTCTCCCCTCTGCCTTGGACTCCGACCAGGCATCAGCTTTGCCAGTAGCCAACAGACTATTCCCAAGGTGCCTGTGGTTGGCTTGTATGGTCAGGAGGCATGTGCACACAAACATGTTTAAATGTGGAGGCATGAGAAAGAGCAAACAATGCCAAATCGAGATGGTAATGTGCTGTAATACTGTAGCAGCCCCATGTGCCAATGTTTAAAACTGCCCTGTCCCCTGGTGAGACTCTGGAAAAACACTTTCAGCCAAAATCCACAACTGGAGCCTGCTCGCTTGCCATTTATCTCCCCACACTTGCTCTATCTCACTTTGTCATAGCACTTGCTTTGATGCCTTTCATTCATATTTGGAATAGCATTTTTTGAGGGTTTCTGGATCTGGGGTTTCCTCGTCAGAAATTTACTAAAAGTCAGTTACAAAAGATTAAAATGACCTTTGTGTAAAATGAAAAAGGCTTTATTTGAGTCTAGTCAATTATTTATCTAATGCTGCTCTATTTTTCAAGTAGCATTTTAATGGGGTCCCCTTGAGTGTTGATATGGTGAGGTGTTGTGTAAAGTAAAGAAGTTTCTAGATGTAAAAAAATAAATGTGTGGTTTTCTTTATTTCCTGCTCATCATTAGTTTGCCTGAGAAAAAAATAACAGACTTTTATTAACAGCATTTCTCACAGTTCTGTGAAGTGGCACTTCATAGGAAGAATTAAGCACTACTGTAGAGACACCCCTTGTGAATCGATATTAAGTATTGCTATCATTAGCTCACAATGACTTATTGCCTGCAATTATATAGATTATGGCATTAATCATGTGTTTAATTGGTCTTTTGTAGGCTCATTATTAATTCAGAACAGTGGGGAATAGAGTGTGTTCTTTTATTTATTAATGCATATCCTGCTCCAAAGTCTTTGCTCTGAATGTGCTGTGATATAGGTGGGAAGCATGTAGACATGGGGGAAGCAAGACAATGACCTCTCACTAGTGTGTAGTGACATGTCCAACATGTTTTTAAGGCAATAGATTTGACCATTCCCATCACCCAGTGGGGTGGACCAAATCAGCTTTGTGGGCTGAACAATATTAGAAAACCTGATTTCAATAACTATATTATTGCAATAACTGCTTATAATATAATATAATATGCTTTATTACTGTTGACCCTGTATACATTCAATTCAATTTGAATTTATGATGATTACTGGTCAGTGATGCTTGATCAAAACTTTCTAGATAAAAAAAAGATCAAATCAGGTCTAAACCAGGATTTAGGATCAAATTAGTACTAAATAATACTACCGTAATTTTATTTGCAATTACCGTCATTTGAAGTTTCTTATTTGCACAGTCAATTTTGGTTTTAGTTTCTAGCAATGCGGGAATCATGTTATCATTTTGTTATAACTGTGAATTTGATATTGAATGATAAGTTGTGCAGCCCTAATGCAAGTTATTGATATATAAGTTGGCCTCTTTATTCATGTTGAAATTGAATGTGCGACAACATGGACTTCTGGCTTGAATGTATGTATTATCCTTTCTCCCCAGTGTGACTCTGTATAGGCTGAAGTCGGTGTGTCTAAACTTGATCTCATTGTTCCATCCCAGACGCTCGCTGCATTAGGGAGCCACAGACAGGAAGTCAAACTCTTAATTATTTAGGAGAGGTGTTATCAAAGCTCCTGCTCTCTGCACTCTCTCTCTTTCTCTCTCTCTCCTCTGCCAACTCCCTTTTTCCTACATTTTAACTCAATCGATCATCTTTTTCTCATTCAACAAATCAAACTTCTCTTGTTTGCTTTTTTTGGCAATACATTTTATATGACTATTTGATCTGTCTTTCTTCTAACTATACTTTGACTCAATTGAAGACTTTTTGCTCAAATTCCAGCAGATAGCTCTCCCACATTTTCTCTACTGTGTCTTGCACATCGCTCTATTCTCTGCTGTTCTCCTGCCCCCACCCCAACCCTGTGTGGCATATCAGGTGACTGTCATGGTATTGTGGCCTGGACCCATCACCCTATCATATTCTCTAATGCAAACAGGGATGGCAACCTGTCAATAAAATGACATTTTAAATTACTTTTATTTTTCCAACACAAAAATTGTGGGTCTGTTGTACAACTAGCTAAACTTCATCACTTTACTTCTATTTGCAGACTCATCAAACCTACTCTCACAAACTTTTACTAAGCACGAAGACATGATTATTTGCCTGTCCAATTGAATCTCTTTTTGTTTTAACTGTGATGATATGGTAGTGTTATTCTCTACATTATCGTTATCATTTGAAAGCTTTTAATATACTTCTTTTCAATAACTGGCTTTTCTGGACTTTCCACCTGCTTTTTACTATCTCCGTTAAAATCACTTTCTAACCCTAATGAAGTACATAAGCAGTCTGTATGAGGTCTGCTCTGTTTCTCATACACTCGCACTGACCTCAACATGCAGTGGCATCCTGTCTTTAGCAGAACAACACTGCCCTCTATAGGCTGACTGTCCAGGGAAATTTGAAGACTTCAAGAAACCTCAAGTGCATATTTTTAGTGCACATGTATGTAATCCTTACATACTTTCTGCCTGTTACATTAACTGAAAAATTTATGTTTTTATTCTACTTTTTCCACTGTATTAGGACTAGTTCTGTACTAGTCCTGATGTGAACTTTTTGTCCTCTTCAGACTTGTGAACTTTTTATCCTCTTTGCATTTTTGATGCAAACATATATTTTAGCAGATTTTTGCTGAGCAGAATGAAATACCATTCTTTGACGTTGCAGTTCTCACTTTGCCATGACTCTTGGCCCCTGCAGGCTCTCACTGTGTGTTTCAAAGGTCTCTGTTCCATGTTGTAACAAATGACCACTTGAGTGTATTATTTACTATGCAAGAGTGTGCACACATACATACACATGCTTAGTTGCACAGTTAAATGGTGTAACAGTCATTACACTTCAGCCCTAGGACTTGAGTATGGATGGCAGATTTCCTTTATTTAACCCAAGTGCAGGGTGACGGTGTGATTCGTTTGGGTACTTTCACGTGTACACACATTGATCAGAGGATGGGATAAGTGTGGCAGGCTGCAGAGCATGGTAAGCAGGAGTAAAGCATGTGAAGAAATGGTGGTGAATCATTCCACTGTGTTGAACTGTGTGTGTGTGTGTTATGACCCTGCCATATGTATGGCGCTGGTGAGTATCGGCACCAGCTGAGAAACACTATGAGTTTCCCCCTCTTTGTCTCACACCTTCAAAGTAAACACAATTCTTGTTTTTTATTTTTTCAAGTTAAAATACATTTTTTTAAAAAGCAAAAAAATTACTGGTAAATAAAATGTACTAAATTTTTTTGTTATAAATTTAAATGGCTTTAATGGACCTGAAGGTGTGGCCATAATTAATCATTCACAGCATTGAAATGTATTGTACATGAATAATATCCATCAAAAATTATTTATGCACATGGTATATCATTAAACTATGCCGATCTAATGCACAAATCCTAAATATATCCAATATATTACGTTATGGCAAAGCCTGTTGTCGCTCCCATTTGATATAAAGTCATTTGAGGTTTTTCATTTTCATCACAATATGATTTGTAAGCTGTTGTGCGCTGTCAGATAAGTGAATGGCCATTAAACATCTTGTCAAGCTCCATGACAACATGAAACATTTGCATCAATCTTTTACTGTGATCTACTCCCTTTACGGACCCGGGCATGTAAATTCAAAGGCTCTAAAATAACCGGAAAGGGGCTCTCTAACTCTGTTTAGGTAACAATTTTAGCAAGTATATATTTCACCATAAAAGGTTCAGTGGGCACCAAAAAAGATTTCCTGTGGTCGCAGTTAAAGAGCCACTCAGTCGCCATGAGATTTCTTCTTAAACTGTATAGCAGGTACCTATAAATAAATCATGTCTGGACGCTGTAGCCTAAACGCATAGCGAGGTATCATAATTATCATAGATCAAAAGCTGATGACATTACAGCGTTAGAGCGGTCCTATCCCATGTCAGTTCCGCGGCTGCCCATCTTTACGTTGTTTCATTATTGAGTTATGGCATGCATAATTTAACACCGACAGATATGGATCCATCCGTTGAGAGTGTGGAAAGAACAGAGGGAAGGAGAGTAGAGTGGATAGAGAACAAAACAGGATGAGTTACTATACATGGGGCAAAAAGCTCTTTCTTGTGCTTGGGTACATTTTTGCTATAGTTTTAGTGTTACATAATATAATATAAAATATATTAAATATAATATAGGGTGCATATCTAAAAACAACAATTTCAACTTAAGAAGATAACAATTCTTTATTTGTGTTTGTTTTGATTTAGGTTTGCAGCCGTACACTGACTACACCTTTGTGCTAGTGGCCTGTACAGCGGTGGGATGTGGAGCCAGCTCACCTTCAACAGGACGCACGCTTCAAGCTCTCCCTGCCGGTACACGCAATTTACACCAAATTTAAGTTTCAATTTCACTCTCTCACTCTTCTTTTTAAGTAGTGTTGTCTTCAATTGTAGTCAGTGAGTGCCATGGCATCCTAATGAAGGAGATAATTCAACAAATAGATTCATATATTTATATGATAGTTTGTGTTTTGCTTTCTTCTGCCAGTGGTAAAGTCCTGACTTTGTTTTACAGGCTCTTTACCCTTCACCTTTTTCTCTTTTACTATTCTGTTACTCACACTATATTTACACTAATTTAGTAAACTCAAATGAACTTTTTATTTCATGTATAAAACTAATCTGAAATGTTTTTTCTACATTTTGTATCAAACATTGCACTGTAATTATATCGGTGAAATGCGTTGTACGTGAACAAATTTTACAGATCATAAAGACACCGAACTGAATTGATTGAATATTAATTAATACATTATTTAATTAATGACCTTAAGCTGTGAACGCAATAACTCAGAAAGTTTTTGATGGATCTTTTTCAACTTTTTTGGAAGATGCTGAACTGGATTGAGCCATTAATCCTGCTGAACATAAACAAAATCTCATGAATTTTGGCACAGTAATCCAGGCTAGTGTATATTTAATGTGCAATGTACAAATTAGGTCAAATAAAGAATGCCCCCTTTTTTATTTTACCCCTGGGACACACTTACTTTGGCAGAAAACAATGAAACTTGGTACAGTGATTCTCCACAGTGTACCCAACATAAAATATGTTGGGTACACCCTACAACAAACAGGAACTCAGCCATATTGGATTGAAATTGGGAAGTCAGGTATAGTTGACCTTTAACTTGCATATACTTTGCCCGATTAGGCTCAAACCTGAAAAACCTAATTACCCCCCGGCCCTGAACACATCTGACCAATATGATGGCAGTTACCACAGTAGCTCCACTATAGACTGAAAGAAGAATGTCCTTTTAGGGAAATTAAGAAGATTTGGCAAAAACATTCTTCACAAACATCCAGACAAATCAAAAAACTCAAATAGACCCTTCCCATATTTGTCATGGTTTTGGGTAATTGCTTGTAATCAAACAATATAAAAATCCTTCAAAATCACACAATGTCTGATTAAGGTGCCCGTTGGTGACATAGCAGTTGTGGCAGACGTATGGGGGCGTTTCGCTGATATAAACTTTGCTGTCGGGTATGACAGCGTAGGCCTAGTTTCTTTCTAATGTTAATGTAATAGCATTCATGTAACCAATTTAAAAATGAAAAATGATTATTCTTTTATTAATTTATGTTTTTGTCTAATCTTCGGCTGCCATGTCTCCAGGAGTGTGGTCGCGGCCCAGACATCTGATAATAAACACATCAGCTGTGGAGTTGCACTGGGACCAGCCGGTTCAGCCTAATGGACTCATCTCCCAGTACACTCTCAACAGAGATGGTAACACCATTTTTACCGGAGGCCAGCGTGACCAGAATTTTACTGACACTGGACTCCTGCCAAACCACAGGTAGGGCACATGCCACACTCAAACCAGCTCAAACATATGTGCGTGTATGTGCAACTCACTTGTAGCTTCATAATTAATCATCCCCATAATTCCCTGTGTTTTCAATTTGAGTCTATGTGAGTGTTGTTTTAAAAGCTGTGGTATCGTTCCATGAGCCCACTGTCTATATGTCTATTTGTACCATTTAATGAGCAAATATTTGGCACAAACATTATCACCACTCACTCACATCACACATCAGATCAGGCTTTTGCTTACAGATGGCAATGGACCGTTTATTTATCTGATTATTTGGAGTTAACCTTTATAAATCCCTGCTTTTTTCTACGATTTTTTTTATTATAAAATGCTATTCTCTTCTACTCCCTCATGGTTGTGTCTTCTCATACTTTTTTCTTTCTCTTTAGACAATTTCCCTTTGCCACAAATAGACTTGTAAATAGATCATCCTGCAGTACTGCGTATTGTAATAGGAGGAGATAGCTACTGTGTTGGACAGTTGTGTATGACATTTAATTTTCCTTAATTCCAGATAGTCTGCCAGAAGGCACCCCTGTCCCGGCTGCGCTCTCCTCATCACGTGTCTCCCTTTTGAGTCCTCCCTCCAATTCCTTTTCACCTTCCCGTCTTTTCCCAATTTATTCCCAGGCCAAGAATTATACTGGGATTGCTGGCCCCATTATCACAACTGATTTGTGTGCATTTTTGACTGTGTGCGAGAGAGCATATCAAAACATGGCTGTCTGTGTGTGTGCGCTTGAGACTGTTCAAAGTGGCCATTGATTATTTATGACAATGTTGATTAGCTGTCACTTTGCTTCGGCGGTCCAGGAAGTGTCTAAGATGACGAGAGAATTAACCTATTCCCTCTAGCTGCCCCGGCAGGACAGGACACATACACACATTCACATGCACAACAGTTTACCTACCACACGGTTTCACTTTTCATATGCCCAAGGTTGTGTTTACATTTAAGTAAATATTCTCCAGTGATGAAGTGTTTAAATTAATTATCCTGAAACCTTATATTGTTACAGAATTCTCCTTCTCATTTATGTTCGTCTCACAGTCTATACTTCTCTATCAGCCCTTAGTGTAAGATCTTAAACACGTCCATACTTGTTCCCTTTGTCACTAATAGCTTTCTGTTTTAAAAGCCCAGTAACAATAACTATGGAATCCATGGACAATTAATGTACGTGCCCCTTAAGTCTATAGTGAATTAAAGGCATTTAATGTTAAATGGATCTCTTCCATTTTAGCACGCGACAACCACACGCTCTTAAAGGAAAATTTATCTTATGATGTCATCCAAGATAGTGTAGGTATGGCACAATAACAGAATCAAGGCTGATAAATTATTGCTGTAGGAAAAACAGAGTGCTCTTGTTTATTGCTCTTTAATGTTATTAACATTTGTATTAATTTTTTTATTATTTCATGCTATTATCTTTTCAGGTATGTGTATGAGTTGGAAGCCACCACAGAGGGAGGGACCAGTGTAAGTGACAAACATGTTATCGAGACCCCAGTCTCCTCCCCCATCGGGATCCCCGCTCCCCACTATGTGGCAGTATCCAGCCCCCGCTCCATCTTTCTTGCTTGGACCCCTACTGGTGAGTAGAGACCTAAACAGACAAATAAGTGTTTGTAATATTTTACCTCAGTTCTTTATCTGGAATTAGTAAAAATTAAGCTGTTAAAGGTGGTTAGTACTGTCACGTCAAAGCAAGAAGGTCTTGGATTCAACACCCACCAATGCAGCGCATTACTGTATGAAGTCTTTATGTGCCTGTGTAGTTTCACAAGACTTTGTATTACAGAACATTTTCATGAATGTCACACATACTGAAATCTTTTACTACATATACAGTATACTGTACAGCCCCATAGACACTAAAGAGAACAGTATGCACAATTCACCAAAAATAGTTTCCTTGTGTATGTGAATTGTTTATGTATTTAAATTTATATGTGAATTGTTTCTTTTTTTATCAGAGACAGAGAGTAAATGTGTGGGGTCAGGCTAAAACAAAAGCCCTCAGTAGTTTGCAGTTCACCTTCTGGCCCTGGAGACCTGGAGTTGCACACACGTACACAGGCATATATGAGCATACACTCAGAGTGGAGCTTCATGCTTATGGGGCAGTGATTGTCTGCCCTAACCCATCTATCAGTGACTATTACTCTCTCATTAGGCTGATTTCCTATCTCAGAAACCACTTATAGAGCCAAGTAGCAAAGACACTTCACTTTGTTGCATGTGTGGTTGTGTGTGTCTGTATATTGTATATTTATGCATGCTTTTAGAAAGGTGTGTGTATGCAGGTATGTGCGTGTGTGGATGTCATTGTGAAGATATTTCCATAGGCAGGCCTATTCTATTGTCATTATGAGCTGATTTTAAAGGTGAGGAAATATCAGCTGGGTTCTCACGCTTGGTTACCTTCCTGAGCCCAGAGTCTGGAGTGTTTTAGACTTTTGTGTGTGTGTGTGTTGTGTGTTTGTCTCAGCCAAACAGTGTGTATATGTGCACACTTATGTTTTTCAAACTCATATACATACATTGATTGCCAGAGCACTGACGTATGGCGACATTTAATCTAGAAGGAGTTCTTTTGGCGCACTTGTCTTGGTCTGCATGAATACTTCTTTTTCTGTTTATTCTCTGTGTTCAAGTGTGTGTTAAATGTATTTGCGAGAGACTTCATAATAGCAGTAATGGAAAAGTTCTGCAAAGAGCATTCAAAAATCTGTATTCAATAAACTTGCATGTTGCTCCACTCGTTTTTCTGTTTCGAGTGACTAGAGGTTGTGATTAACATCTCTATGACCAGAAGGTTGCCAGTTCAATCCTCAGTCCACAGGTTTGTGCTGTTGAAGTGTTACCTAACTTTATGGTAATGTAATATTGTCAGATAGTATTTTTCTTACGTCAAACTAAATTATGTGGAAAAGGGTATGTGTGATAGAAGCAGGCAGAAGAGCGTGAGCTTGGTTAAAACTTTTGTAATAAAGAAACATTTGATCTCTTGTGTGTTCCTCCAAGATTGTGACAGTCCAAGCTTAAATATTGCATCTTCTAGTGTGACTCTAGTATTCCTATGGTGCACCGTGGCTCAGGTGTATAAGTATAGGTGCATTTGTGCATATTCGAGTCAGGTGAATAATTGAAGTCTTTCATTTGTCTGGTAATCAGTTCCTTTCTCAAGATACCCGGAGTTCATGAATGTTGAATAACCCATCACAATACAGTTGGCCTGAATTCTCTGGAGAGAATAATAACAAAGCCTGAGTGTGTGTGTGTGTGTGTGTGTGTCTGTGTCTGTGTGGGTGCTACATGAAGACACTTGAATTTTGTCTCTCTCGAAATTGAGAGAGTCAACAATATCGGTATGGTTACGAAATTATTAAGGGCAAACTATTAAAAGTTATTGATGCATGTGACTTATGTAAAGATTTACAGTGTATATCTAAATATATTTATTCTCTATTCTTCTTCTCTATTTCTTCTTTCTCTAATACGGTAGCTCATCATAACCGGGGTCAGACTGTGAACTACACTGTCGTCCTAAATTCAGACAATGAAGATCTCATCATGTTTAGTGCTGGGATGGACTTGCAAGTAAATGTAACTGATCTAGAGCCTTTCAAAAATTACTACATAAGAGTGCAGGCCTGTCAGGATGGTAAGGTTTAACTTCATTTAAATCTGTATGTTTTGCATTCTACTTCATAAACCACACCATGTAAATGCACACTGCAACATTTTAAATATAGGCGGATGTGGAGTGGGGGATGGTGTTCTTGTTCAAACTTCAGAGACTGCTCCTGAAGATATGATGCCACCAACAATACAAGCACTTGGACCCAGTGTCTTAGAAATCCACTGGCTGCCTCCCAAAAACACAAATGGCCCTATCACCTCCTACCATATATACAGGTAAAAATGTAAAAAAAGTATATGTTTGCATGTGAAGATTTTTCATCAGGTGAATGTCATAATCGAAGGCCATGGCGAGTGAGTCTATGTGTGCGCATGTGTGTAATAATTCATGCTGAAGGTCGTGGTCTGCTTGTTGACCAAAGAGTGTGTGATCTGTATGCAGGGTCAGAGCAGACTAAGCCCTTTAAGTCCTGAGGAAACACACATTAGCATAGCACTACACACACCTGCCTTGACCAGACTCATGCAGACAGGGTCTTAGGTAAAATGGGAAAATCTCTCTTACACACAGCACATAAGAGAGCCCACAAACGTTCACAGACAACAGAGCTTACCAAGACATCAGGATGCTTGCATCAGATAAAGACTTAGACACAATGTGAAAGACGTGATGGTACATGTTTAATTTCACTCCAACACAAAAAATGTTTACCACGCTAATCTTAAACACATCCAGTCTTGAGTAGTACAATCAAATGTATTATGTTTATTGTAGGCGCCCACATCAAAGTACACAGGAACTGCTGGTGTTCATCTGGAGAAGTGGGGCACTCGAGTTTGTTGATGCAAGTCCTTCTCTGCAGCCCTTCAGCTACTACCAGTACAGAGTTCAGGCCCACAACTCCAAAGGCTCAGCTCTGAGTCACTGGGCTTTAGCTCAGACCCTGCCGGCCCCACCACAAGACATGCCTGCCCCCACCATCACTCCTACTGGTGAGTTTCATACATACAGTAGGTCACAAAAAATGTTGCTGGAGGGCTGAAAACCATAGTAAATTGTTCTTCTATAACTGTGTTTTTTTTGTACGTTGACAGGTGCTTACTCAGTTCATCTGAAATGGAGTGAGCCGGAACAGCCCAATGGTCTCATTTCTCATTATAGACTGGTTTACAAGAAGCACCAACAAGACCCCACGCTCAACTCAACTGCTGTGATTGCTCTCACTGTTGAGGTAAAGGCACACGTGTTTAGGAAGACCACAATACTAATTCTAAATATATATTCTCATCATGTATGTTCTGTCTTTTGTGTCTATGAATTGTCACCTTCATGTAAAAGTCCGGTATTTGTCTAGAGTTCTGGTGCCATCTGTTTTTCAGCAAGGGGGCTTAAGTCACACAAATAGACATGCATATCGACGCATGTGGTGACACACTCAAAGGGGTGCGGCAGCATTCAGAGAGGATGCTTGCCACTGTTGGTAGATGTCTCATTGTAGTTTTGGGTGTGATCAGCCAGCTTACTGAGTTGTCAACTCATGTTTACACTGGATGATTTAAAGTTGGTGTGGAGCGGTTTAGTATATCCTACTTGGAGCATCAGCCTGTGTTTCATTGTAGTGTATGTATAGTTAAAGTATAAACTATTTATCAGTTTAATATAAAAGCTATACATTATTTTCTGTTATATTCTGATTCTAATGAATCAGTTAATGCATAAAAAGGAGTAAGAAATGTGAGACACCGGTTGAAGAAAACCCATTTCCATACATCCATATGTAAAATAGATATTATACTGATAAAGATAGAAACACTTACAGATAAGGGATGGAACAAGAGCATACCATGACCAGTGTGATAGATAGGGGAAGGAGAGAGGGAAATAAAAGTGAAGAGGAGCTAGTATAGATCTATATTCTGTCCATACAAGTGGCCTCTTCTGCCTCAGTGACCTTTGGCTTGTCACTCATAATTAATACAAGATGTAAATGGAGACCTTTCACCTTCTCATTGATATGGAGCCCTTTGTGTTTGTGGGTGCAAGCTTTTGCGTGTGTGTATGTGTGAACCATTAGGTGTGGACAGAGGAGCTCATTGGCATGGCATAGGCTTATATTGTGCTGGTCCTTTGTCACACAACCTTTTGTAACATGCATTCACACATTGGTCAAAGTCGTTACAGTAAATTGAAAATTAGGTGTTGTGCTTAAAGCATGTAGCTAAAAGACCTGCCTGCATAGTATGCATAACTATGACTTGGTTTATCATTGTTTAATAAAATCCCCAAAAAATTGAAAAATTCAAAGCAATTTTACCTTTCCAGAATCTCCTCACATTTGGTTGTCATTAGCATCATATCATTATTTTGTTGTTGTGTTTATTTTTGCACTTTTGCTGCTAAGTCTCTGAGAAGTTTGTGGATGTTTTGTTGTGTGTGTGTGTCCATTTGGTGTTTGTGTATTGATCTCAGGCTGGGCTGGGAACCCTGCTCTGTGCCAGCTTGGCTGATTAATGGGGTCGTCATGGCAATCGGACGGAATGAGGGTACGGAGCGCAGGCGGGCTGCCTCACTAGACCCCTGCGCACGGCCTGGCACACACGCTCTATCACACACACATATACTCTTCATGTGCTGTACATTTTTGACAGAAATCTCAGTTACTCACATAACCCTGTCAGATTTGTGTGCTTAACTTACTTGTCTTTTAATCTGCATTTTAATTTTGATCTTCACATTAATTTATTTAATAGCTTAACACTTTGTAATCAGTGTCAATAAATACCTCAGTGCCCTGTGTACTGTGTGTCAACGTCTGTATTGGTTTTCACTTTCTGCTTAGCTCAGTGTTTTAATTAAGCATTCATCATGCTGCATAGAGATGGTTTGGCAGTTTACTACAATTTAATAAGTAAACTATTGTTTGTATAATAAGGCGTTCTAATTTCACATTGAAAAACACAAACCTGGCAAAAAGATCTTGACTCTCAACCTAAAGCAATAGCAAACCTCAGACAGATGCATCTTGTCTATGCTCGGCCCAACCATTTCCTGGGTGTTGTCTCTGTGTATTTAAATGATGTCTTTGTTGCTTGGTACATCCTTTTTCATTGCCACATGAATTCCCTATCCAGCTACCTCCCATCTTCTACCTCTTTTCCTCTCCTGTCCTTCCTTCTCCCCCTTGGCTTTTCCAGATGTTCCAGAGTGGCCCTTGGGATCAGGGGTGCACTTGTGTATGTGCGTTTGTGCATTAGTCAGAGGCAGTACACGTGTCTAAATATGGTTGTGCCTATGGTGGTGCATGCGTAACATATTTAGTTTCTGACCATGTGCAACAGTATGTGTATGGATGTGTGCTGTATTAATACATCCCATTGATCAGAGCAGGACCCCTGACAGTCATCATCCCTGAGAACCATCTGGCCAACGCCTGACGCTCCCTCACCCAAACACAAGCTGACACCCTATTAATCTGCTAGCACCATGCATACATACGTGTGTGTGTCTGCCTGCAAATGAACGGGTGAATCTCTTATAGCAGGTGAGAGGGAGACTACCTAATGTCTATGTAAGGATTATAGATGTATATTCTAACATTATTTTGCAAGTCCAGGTTTAAGTATTTGTCTATGCACACGCTCACAATTCAAACTGCACACACTTACACACACGCAGCACTCTGCCATGCGCCAACAACAGCCGGCACTGAAGGGAGCTGAAGGGTGCTTGGAAATTAAGGTTATTACACAAATTGAGCCATATGGTCTAAATATTTCAGAGCTGAAATTTACTAGGCAATAAAAATGGCCCCTACCTCGGTAATGGTGTAAATTACAGCTTAACCACCAGCGCTAATGATGTCCTTCTGTACGCCCCGTAACCAACCGTACATGAAGGACACATTGTTTAAAAAATACCCCAGGAAAAGCAAAAGAGAGGAAGGGGGAAGATGGGATAGAGTGAGGTAAGGAAAGGTAGAGTGAAAAGGGAGCATTATAAAGTGAAAAAGAGGAGAAGAAAAAGCGTATGATTAATTTAGTCTAAAAAAAGAAAGAATGAGTGAGACCGAGCAGCATGTTTACAATCTGTTAGTTTACCATTAAGGGCCCATCAGAGAGAGAGAGAGAGAGGCAGTGAGGACCAGCCGGCGACCACTATAGCTAAGCCAATTTGGGGCCTGTGTATGTGGACTGTTGCCTGTGTAAAAAAAAACTTAAATGAAAATTATGCCCAAATTAAAATGGTATTGAAATCTGCTTCTTTCTATATTTTCTATAAAAAGGAGAAGCAGTGTGAGTGAAGTATCCAGTTTGGTATGTAAGGGTTATGGGTAATGAAAGAAATCGAATAATAGTTCAAAATGTTAGCATTAGCTTTACATATATCTTGAGTGATCATGCTTCTGATTCAGATAGGAGGTTGTAGGTTTGAGCTCTCTGGGTGGAGTCTGCATGTCCTCCCCGTGTTACTGTTGCTTCTCACCTGGTACTCCAGCTCCCACCATCCAAAAAATTGGTGAATCTAAGTTGCCCCTAGTGAATGAATGTGAGTGAATCATTGTCTGTGTATGTCTCTGTGATGAATACTATAGGAAGACATCACTTAGAGATTTAGTGAATCTTTAGTAGATTTCCTTCAAGAAAAAGAAACAAACCAGCTCTTGGCCTATCATACCCTTTATTTAGAAGTCTTTAACTCTGATTGGATGGCCTCTTAGTATTCTGTATAAACAGCCACATAATCAGGCCACACTACTCTCTCTTCATTCTGTCCACTTTTCTCTCTTGATTTTTCAGTTGAGCTACATTACCCATTCATCCATCTATTACCACATTTTATTATGGATTTACTTTACCAATGAGTTTTTCCATTCCATGCCCGTTCAAACCCTCATCTTCTGTCTTCCACTTATACATTTTTGTGTCTTCTTTTGTTCCATCTCTTATCTCTCTCTACTTCCCCATAATGACAGGGTTGTGTTGTCTTGCCTGTGAAACAGCCACACCATCCATTGTAGGGCTTTCCACTTGTCTTAATGGGTGTTTAGTACAGTGGCCATGATATGATGGTCACCTCTTCACCAGAAAGCTGAGGGCATTTGAGAGTGCCTATAGAAGAGAAACTATGATGACTTGACTATTCAGCTGCTAATGTTAAGTGTGTGTTATCGTATTTTTGTCAAGTGTTTATTTTGGAAGGTACTGCATAGTGTCAGAAGTGTTCCTTCTACCCACTTGGTTTGCAACGTTTACTATACATTTTCACTATGTTTAACATGGTGGACATGGAACACAAAATGCAAAATGCAGATTTTTGTATTCTGTACTTCAAGAGAGGGTCAAAGATACTAACCACAGCCACAAGGGTTTAGTAAAGTAACAAACTGTTAGATTGTGTATTCTTTATATTGAGCGATATGAGGGGTTTGTGCCTTAATGTGCACTCTTTACTTGTATCAGCTTTATTATTATTATTCTGATTATTATTATTATTAATATTAATCACAATAATCATAATAATCATAATAATAGCATGGTAATTTTCAGTATTCAAACCTTCATATTCACAAAATAAGATCATGCACCTTTTAAAAATATATATCATCAAAGAGCTCATGCCTGATCCTACAGCTAAACAATATTGTTGAGAAAAAAAAAGAAAGTGTGAAATCTTAAGTTATAAAAGATTTTTTATCTGAAAGACAGACACACTCAATTGTACTGTTCCTGGGATCCAGAAGTGCCAATCCTAATCATAGCGGTCGGTGTGAAGTGGGCCGGCCTGCTCCAGACCCCTATAGACCCTCTATGTTCAGTGCAGGCCACAAACACAACACATGCCTAATAGCACCAATGCTGGACATGTCAGCGATGGTCTGAAACACACTGACTAGCAGGGACACCCAGGCAGGGCACTTATATAAACAGATACAGGGCATTTGTTCGAGCAGCATTGAATTAGGCCTGCTCATATAAATATGTATACACACACACACACACACTTGGCCCGAGAGCTTGGCATGGGGCGCACGAGACCAGCATGTGCTGTAGTGACTCACCTCAGATACACAAAACAATTACTGCTCTCACTGGGCCGGTCAGGGCACAGCTTGTACTAATAGACCCAAACAAAGAATTCAATTGAGTAAACAGAAATAAATTAAGGGTAAAAACTGGTCAATTGAATACGATTTGTACATTTAAAAGTGGCGCACCGTAAGAAGTAAAGAGACATAAGAAATGGGAAAACAGCATGTTGCTTTATTATCTTCCTAGGACTTAATATGACATTGCATAGAGACCGGAGAAGGCTTGAAGCTGAAGGCACACACACAAGTGCCTATTCACATATGCCTCTTTCATGTCTGCCTTACTTAACTTTTACCTGTGTGCACGACAGACAAAAGGCAAAAAGCAGAGCGTGTGTGTGTGTGCTAATATGCTAATGTTGCTCCATGTCCGTCTCTATCCCCCCTCCGCGCCCAGGGCCTTCAGCACATAATCAGCATAATTCTTTTGACAAATACACATGGTTATTCTTAATTAGTATCACACACTGTCCCCGCGGCCGTACCATGCCTCTCCACCTGAATATCAGCCTAAAAGGGCCACACAAAACAATGTACAAATGTTAGGATACACTCAATAAAACACACAAAATGAAGAAGATTTACGCACAACATGTGTTAAGTATTTATGAAACACAAATTGACCCTGTGAAGGCTGTAAATGTGCTGAACTACAAGACAGTAGCCGGGCTCGCACACAACAAAGAGAATGGGGAAATAAAAGATTGAATAGATTGCTTTCTTGCCCTCCGTGCTAAGTTGTGTTGAACCATGTAAGATCTAAGGGCCCTTTAATGTATAAATTAGCAAGACCTTTTCCTGTCTTCCCACTTCTTTCCCGATCATTGTCCGCTCTTGTTTATACCTCTCTCCCTTTCCCTGGCATACTCCTGTTCTGCTCTTTTTCATTTCCTCTGATGAATTGGTAACTTTGATCATCGCACACATACTCGAACACTTTGAATTTAGGTTGACTGGAGCCTTTTTTGAATCTTACATTGAAACAAATCACATAGACTTTATAGCTTTGCATATTTTCTTCGAATCAGCTTTAAAAAGCTTACAGTAGATAGAGGTAATCAGCACTACACTGTAGGAAAGAAACAACAAAAATAGATATTATATTTGACCTAATTCATATCAATGTTGGATTATTCAAGTTTACAATTAGACTTAAATTGCTTCTTGGTTTTAAAATAGCATTCTCTGTTTAGCCATTCTATCGTTGCATATGTATTTCATATACAATAGGTCAAAGTAATAATTGTATTGGGAGCTATCAATGAATTGTAATGGCAGTGTACTTGTGATTACTGCCTGTTCGCATGTCTTTATTTAATATGTGTAGTATTTGTGTGCGGGGTAGACATACTGGGTTGTGAGTGTAGCGCTGAGGCCAGTTACTGCGTTGTGTTTCAGTGATAAAGTGTTTGAATGTATTGCCATCTAGAGGCGTGTTGCAGAGTCTCCACGCTCCAATAAAAGGTGCCAGCGCCAGATGCTGCTATTGACAATGTGCATATGTTAACCGTTTTATAGGCCACATGCCTCACATATTTCACTGGCTTTTAAGGTAGAGAGATCTCTCATTTTCGCTCACTTAATCTGTCTCTCCCCCTAGCAACATCTATCTTTTTTCCTCTCCCACTTAGGATTTTTTTCCCTTTGTCCCACTATCCTCAATTTTTTTTTCAACTTCTTCTAATTGTTTTAACCTATCTTCAAACTTTTATATGCATCATCACTTTACCTTTATATGTACACTTTCTTGTTGTTCTTGTTATGTTTCTATTCGTTTTTATAAATAGTAACACAGTAATACAAGCCAAAGTGTCTGGAAAGAGAACATTCATTCATCGTTGGTCGTGGTCGTCTTAGCAACTATGGGCCTTAGGTGGGGCGCACTCGTGACAATAGCCAACTGATAGCTGGGAAAAAGAACCTCATTTTAATCATGTATTCAGTACAATATGTAGATTGTTCTTTTTGGTTCATTAGTTGTTTTTGTACTTTCTCTTTTTCCATTAAGATATGTCCTCAATCATCGCCATCGATCCATCCTTGACTGTATACCCACCTTTCCCCAGTTTCAACTTCAACAATACTTTGACATACTTCTATTAGTGATGGTACCATCTGAAAAATGACATAGATAAAGAACATCTGTGTAATATATTTATTTACCTACGTTATTTACATTTTCTATCTTTAGTCGTTCCATTTATGCACCATTTCTGTTTTTTTCTACCCGTTTCTTCCTCCCTCGCACTGCTGGGAAGTGCTGTGATTTACGGGAGGATTTAGCTTGTGTCTAGGTGTCTAGGGGCTTATTAATCCTATTTTATTGTTGGTGAAAACATGTTGGCTCGCAAACATAAAAACAGTGAATACAGGCTGCATTCTGGTTGTTGTGTCGACAGTTCATCCGCGGTGCCAGGCCACGGTGATTTGTCAGGGTTTTCATTTGATTTCGTTTTGAATTGGATACTTTTTGATCCTCTTGCCGCTGCATTGAGTGGGTAACCAGTTAATCTCTTTACATATGCTTGCTTATGTGGAAATGTGGATTTTCTGAAAAACTGCAGACTCAACACATGAGAAAAAATGTCTGTTTAAATACGCATGCCCCAGACACATCATGTACTGGTGGCTTTAAAGCTCATTGGCATAAACAAATAAACAGCCTTCTACATCCTTGAGCTTGATGCTTCCTCTGTGTCATCCTATGCCAGGGCCCTTTGAACGGTGTTTCTCTTATCAATTAGTAAATGGTGTTTAACTCTATGGCACACACATGCACACGCTCCCAGTCTCTGCCAGGGTGTTGGGCCGAGTCCCAGTGCCTAAAGCTACTGGCAAAGACGCACTGTGCCTTTGTCGCTGGTTGCTTGTGTTTGATATGAAAGGATGCATGTGTGACACAAACACTCAATCTGCGAGCTTTGAATTCACCCATAAGGGACAGCCGTCTGCCTGCCACTCCTCTGGTGTTTATTTACTTTACCATGACAGAGCCTGTATGTTTGAATGGTGATACCACAAATCCCATGTCATGTCATCTTAGCTTTCTATTGTAGCGCTGCTCTTTTCATTCCCTGTTTTAATAAATGTTGCACTTATGCATGCATGGTCTGTTTGTGTGACTAATTTTCTCTTGGTTCATTTTTACTGTGCCAAGAGAATCAGACTCTTTATATTTACGGCTTTCCGTTTGTTCAGTCTTTTACACTGTCCTTTTTGTACTCTAACGGCGCACTTTTTTATCTTTTTACCTGCTTGTGGGGTAAAATAGCTAAACATGGAGACAAACCTGCTGAAGTTTACCATGTGTAGGGTTTACAGAGAGAAGTTTTATGTGGTTATGGATAACTGCTTTGAGATAACATTAGCTCAGATAACCACAGTTACATGACACAGGATGACATTTTACCACATCTTTATACATGCAAATTGTGGCTAGTGAGTGTATATTTGTATGTGTGTATATATTTTCTTTATACATGTACTTATACTTGATTTTATGGTCTTTGCTTAGGGTTCTGTTTTTGAATCTACACTTTTTGGTCTTGAGCCTTACAGTGAATACAGTCTACAAGTGGAAGCCATAAACGGAGCAGGTAAGTTGTACATATTTTGTACCTTACATAGATTGTGTACTATAGTTATATTAGCACTATACCCTATAGTCTTCTCTAATATTACAGGCAGTGTATTTAGTCCATGGGTACAAATTAGGACTCTAGAGGCTTCTCCGGCAGACCTTACTAACTTCACTGTGGAGCAGAGAGAGCAAGGCAGGGCATTACTACTGAGCTGGGATGAGCCACGTTCTCCAAATGGACTCATTACGGTATGTAAAGTTCACAAAAATGTACAAAAATGTACACAGAAAAATAAAAACATGTCAATCTTTGCATGTCATGTCTTCTGTCAATCTTTTTGTAGATGTATAACTTGTACAGTGATGGGAACCTGGAGTTCAGCGGACAGTCACGCAGCTTTCTGTTTCGCCGCTTGGAGCCGTGGACAGTTTATAATCTGACTCTTAAAGCCTGTACCTCTGCCGGCTGCACACGGACCCCTCCTCAACGAGTGACCACGGCAGCAGCTCCTCCTGCCTCCCAGCCTCCACCGACGCCTCTGTTTATTGGCCCTGACCGAGTATCACTAACCTGGGGCCCTCCGTCTGAGCCCAATGGGCCTATCGGGGAGTATGTTCTACTAGGTAGAAGTCTAGATGAGGTTGGGAGGGGGAGAAGTAACGAAGAAGATACTGAAAGTGGCACGGTAAGAGCATGCCAACAAATGAAACACTAGTTAATTGAGTCTTGTTAAATTAGCTCTGTGAATCTTATCTTCCCAGGTGCTATTTAGAGAATCATCTCCTCATGAAGCTGAAACCTTCTCCTTCACAGTCACTGATTTGCATCCGTGGACTCAGTATGAGTTCAGCATACAAACGCACAACCCTGCTGGTCACACACAGAGCCCCTGGACATCCATAACAACCAGACAGGCCCCACCCAGTGGCCTCGCCCCTCCAACTGTCACCCATCTCCCAGGCCGTCCCACTCAGGTTTTGGTGTCCTGGTCCAGTCCTCTAGAGTCCAATGGAGTCCTTCAGTCATACAGAATTATGAGAAACAATGTCAGTTTCTCTTTTAGTTTTGACCCTATGGTTCTCAGCTACAACGATGAAGATCTCATGCCATTTTCAAAATATAGGTACCATATCTCTATTTCTTTTAAATAGTTGATAGTTTTGACATTTGACTAATAGATTATTCTTACAGCTACGCTATAACAGCCTGTACATCAGAAGGGTGTGTCACCAGTCCTTACACCAACATCACAACTTTGGAGGCACCACCCGACACAGTGGATGTTCCCACAGTGAACAACATTACTGCCAATAGTATAGGAATAGCCTGGAGTAAACCACTGACACAGAACGGGGAGGTGACCGAGTATGTGCTGAAGCTAAACAATGAAGAGGTTTATCAAGGGCAAGATCTCTATACTGTGCTGTCAGATCTGCAGCCCCACACTTTCTATCAGTTAGCATTGTTAGCTTGTACCAACGGTGGATGTACTGAAAGTTCTACGGTTTCCACATTGACGAACGAGGCTCCTCCAATTGGTTTGTCTCCCCCAACACTTAAGGTATTATTATTTTTTTTTTAATAACATTTGGTGTCTATATAGAGTGTACCCCACATGTGGTCCATAGTTGCTCTCATTTATTTTATGCATTATCTCTTCTAATATATCTACTGTATATATTTGATAAAAAAGTATGAATTGGCTTGTCTGTCTTTGTTGTCATTTTAAGGTAATTAGTTCAGAGTCAATGGAGATTAGCTGGACAGCACCAGAGCACCCCAACGGCATCATCACTGGATATGAGCTCCGTAGAGATGGTGAAGTTGTTTACATTGGCACAGAGATGCACTACCACGACTTCACCCTTTTGCCAAATATGGAGTACAACTATGTGATAAAAGCTAACAACAGCAAAGGAGACGTTAGCAGCCTGGCAGCCACTGCAAAAACTCACCAATCGGCTCCCTCTGGTGTTGGTCCTCCTACATTTACCCCTGTAGGACCCGATAAGGTAAATCATTTTCAGTCCTGACCCTTAACCCCAAATTTATTCAAAACCTGCTTCTAGACAATGGCTCTCAACATCTAGCAATTTGTTGTTGGTCATTGTAAGGATATGGTTTGCATGGAAAAAAATATCTGAATCCAAATCTGTATCATCAAAAAAAAAAAATTAAATAAAAAAAACATCAAAAAGGACTGGGCTGAAATAAAATTAATTAATAATTAATTTTTTTTTTTTTTTTTTAATTTCAAAACATTTGTGATATCTGTGACTAATAACATTCGGTAGAGCTATGGATAATGTGGGGATTATGGGGTGTTTTTTTCTCTCTCCTTTTTAGTTAAGAGTAGAGTGGAGCACGCCGGCCCGCCCAAATGGAGAAATAGTTAATTACACTGTGTACAAACGTGATCCAATTCAGTTAAGCATCGTAAGCACTGTGTTGACTCCAGAGGACAGTGCTTTTTCTGACAGACACTCTACTCTGGATGGACTGTCCCCTCATCACAGGTCAGTCAAAACACCAACAAAAAAAAATTAAAACACACATTCAGGCAAACACTAAGCAATAGTGTTTGGGGCCAGATTAGAAAAGCAGTGACAGTGTTTACTATATACTTTCAAAATAGTATTTAGTGTGTGTGTGTGTGTGTTTATTGTATATCATTGGGAAGGTGTGTGTGGATGTAGGGATAAGATACAAGTGATAATGGCTCATTAGCTTTATCATCTATAGATTACTTCCACTTTAGAAAATGACCTTCAATTCACTGTTTCCGCTAGAGTCATTGTTGCTCTAATTTAGCAGTTTAGTTCTATTTGAAGTATAAAGTAAAGGACTGAAAAGACCAGAAACATTTGTGTTTGTCATATTTATGTTGGCATTAATATTTGCATGCTTATTTGTAGTTGTAGTCAAATTTTAAGAAATAAATTCTCCACATATTTTTTGCAGGTATGAGGTCAAAGTGGAGGCTTGCACTGCACAGGGTTGCTCCTCCAGTGACTGGTTGTCCATTGTCACCCTGGAGGCACCCCCTACTGGACAGACAGCACCAGTATTAAACCTCCAACCTGACGATGAAACTGGCTTTGAGACCACCTTTCTGGTCACCTGGTCTCCTCCAGCTCAGCCTCATGGTGTAATACTGCACTATGAGCTGTACCGAAGGCTGGAGCAAACTCTGGTCAGCCATAAAAGTGAAGCAGCAACACTCATTTACAGGAATACATCTATTGTGTACATGGATAAAGGGCTCCAGCCATATACCAAATATATGTACCAGGTAAATGAAATTAGATTTTCTTGTAGCCTAACTATGACTAGGTGATTCAATTTTAATTTTAATGTTGTGGGTTCATGTTGTAAAAGAAATAAGAATAGTTCTCAATGCATTTGAATGGCACTTTTAGCTTGAGCGGCTACTAATAGAATATGTTGCGGTTTAAAAACTGGCCCATTGTTGCCAATGGAGTTGTCAGAACTCTGGCTCTGCATTATGCTATTTCAATGAGGTAGTTCTGATGGGTTGTATTGGAGCAAAACAAACAGTGACATATATAAAATGGAAGTTGTATTATATGTATTGATAATAGGTATATTTGGTACAAACAGATATATTGCTCAGTCTTGATTCCTTTGTATGATTTATTTATTTTAATTTACCATCACTTTTGTCCTATTCTGTCCTATTTTGACATAAATTATTTCCTCCTTTTTGTCCTCTACGGTAGACAAGGGAAAGAGTTCAATTGTTTATTGTAATTTGTAGATCTAATTTCATTATGAGGTTTGATATGACACAATGTTGTCTGTTTTCACACTCAAATGTTTTACATACATTTAGTAGTTACGCACTCCACAAATCATGGCCCTACACATTATCTCAGACTGACTGATGTAGTCACTCATACGCGGTCACGCTGTTGACAGTATTATACATGAGAAGTAATCAGACAGGTGTTAAATGGCGAGGTCTGTATCCATGCTGTTGTGCGCTGCGTCGGTATACACTAATTGACAAGGCTAGCCCTTTGGAAGCAACAATAACATTAGCATTTCTGCCTGTCAGATGCACACAAGCCGGGGCCAGAGAACCTGTGTAATTGATTGAGTTTGCCTGATTGTGGTGCCATCGTCTTTATTTACGAGGATCCTAATTTATGACAGGAGAACGAAGGGAGGGAGGAGCTTTGGGAGATGACGGGCAGGCAACACAGCCATTAATCACTTGGCCCTCAGAGCACTCTACTTCCTGATTACCAGCCAGCCAATCGAATTAACAGTTAGCCCCCCTTGGTAACAGAGCTTGTATTTGAAAGACCTTTTAATGGTGACCGCTACACGTCCCCTGAGTGTTCGCCAATTGGAGACCTGTGTGGTATGTGATCAAAGTGGGAGAGGGTGTGTGGTTGAGTGCTTTTTGGAGTACATATAAAACCATGCCTCTTAGTGCTTGGATCAGGGGCGTAGCATCAGACAGTGCAGACAGTGCAGCTTCTCGGGGGGCCAACATGTATAGCGTTCCCATATAAACATCAAATCTATTATCATGTTCATTCTAAGCTTCAAAAATTCACAGTGAGGGCAGAAGACTTACTGTACCTCCATTAGTAAGCTGATTCTTTCCCCCTAAACTTTGAAAACTTGCTGCAAAGAGGATTTGCTCTGTAATAGAATTGATAAATATATAAATAAGGCCCTTTCTACATGTGCGTTGTACATGCTGCTCTGGCGCCCCTCATTACAACCTGACACCACTGAATTGGATACCTAATTATGATCTCTAACGACTTTTATATTACTTGTCTATCTTATTATCTATTGTCATAGATTAGTTTCTCTATATTGTTTATGCTTTCTACCTCTGTCC
Organism: Philypnodon macrostomus; assembly: GCA_036025475.1. Classification (NCBI taxonomy): domain Eukaryota; kingdom Metazoa; phylum Chordata; class Actinopteri; order Gobiiformes; family Eleotridae; genus Philypnodon; species Philypnodon macrostomus. The sequence goes on along the minus strand of JAVQKC010024477.1, from coordinate 15,889 downwards.
TGTTTTATTTATCAGGTAATGAACCATTATATCTATTTGGCACTAATCCTTTTCCTGTATTTCAGGCATATACAAGGACAATAAGTTGGTTTGCACACCACGGTAAAAGAAGAGAGAGAAATCATATTAGGCTAATTACACTGGGTCATAAGCTCCTATTGACAGCTTTATGTTTGGTTTTAATTACTACCCACTTTCGCACAACTTAGCCCCTTCACCCTAAGTAGATGCACCCGCCAAGAAGCTCTACGGACCTATCAGAGCACTTAAAACATCTCTGCAGTCGCACTGTCCAATAAAAAGCCCGCACTACTGTCTGGAAGTTTTTCTGAAGTCGTTTGTTGCCATGGCGGCTCATTGGCTGCCATGGGGAGTTAACGGGATATATTTTTATTTTGTGTCTAATAAGCCAAATGATGGCCCAATAGGAGGAGAGGGGACAAGGGAGTAGAGAGAGCAGTAAAAAGTCTGTACATGATATAATGGCCAAGACACGAGCTCTACCTTTTACCAGGAGATGAAGGGCAAGGTGATCCAAGACGACTTTAGAGCTGAACTTTTCTCTTCTTCTGCCGATGTGGCACAAAACTTCTTCATCAAACCAAAAGCCCTGTGTCACGTTAAGGCTTCAAGTGTTCCCAAACTGGAGGGGGAACATGCTTATTGCTGGGGAGAGTGCTTTTATAGAATTTTTAATTTTGGATAGTAAATTGGACTGCTTTTAAGCAACAAGTCAGAATGAAGATTAAGTTCATTCTTGTTGTCAGGAAGATTTTTTTAATAAAAATTACGCCATTTTAGGTCTAATCCAGATATAAAAGAAGAAAAACATTGCAGCTCCCACACATTAAAAATGTAAACATTATTTGCGAATTGGAAAATTTAATTTGAAATTCTGTACATCGCTGTATCAGATGTACACTGACAAATGCAATATACATTTTGTAACATATTAAGCTCAGTCAGAAATTAGGATAAAAGTCAATTAATTTACTAAAAGCATGAACGCGGTGAAGAGATGACGTCACCCTCAATAATAGTTACTCACATGATTTTTTGTCATCCCGCTTAAAAGCGCCACAAAATTTCATGAGGATTTCTCTGAGGACAAATGTCATGGCACACAAATATACACCCAATTGTTTTGTCTTGAAAGTGTATTTATACATTAAGAAAAAATATATTATTGGCTAGTGTTGGGGTCTTTCTTTAATCTTGACATATTTGAGATTTGTTAATTTACATAAAGTACTGTGCAAATATTTTGGGCATGTATTAAAACATGCTGTTTATGAAATATTCAATATGCAATTTTCTTAGATTACAAAATGCAAAATGAGAAACAAGCTTTGCTATCAAAGACTGACTTGTAAACATTTTTGTAAAAATTGTCACCAAAAATAGAAGAAGTAAAACACAAGTTGATCATTTTGCAAGCATAGCTATTCTCAACACTTACCTTAAAACATTTACACAGTGTTGTGTATCAAAGGATAAAGCCAAACAGTAAAACAGCCACAATGTTATTTCCTTCACAACATCTTTTATTAGTGCTTTTTATTTGATTCTACATTCTGCACAAAGGAGCAACAAGCTGAGATCACTCTAACTGTCTGGTCCACCCTTGCTCTCTCTCATCCTCCTCCCCCATTTTTTCTCTCCCATCTTCCATTCTTCTTCTCCTCTCGCCCATCTCAGTCCATCTGTGCTGTCACTTAGATCAATCAGTCTGATTGATCACAGCCTAATTGACTATTATTGAGGTTAATTCAACTCTTAACACGCACACACATACACACACACACACAAAACTTGACACAGCAGCCCGGGACAGCACACCACACACACAAAAACACTCTTTCCACACTTGAGCTCGGACCCATCCATCTGCCTCGTGCACTACTTCTGACAGGCTACAGATGACTTACACATGCAAATCTCCACCCTGCCTGACCCGGCGCTGTGTACACCCGCTAATTATACCAAACACAAGCACACAAATAAGATTAGTCTGTGCATGTGCTCGTGTGCGTGTGTGTGAGTGTGTGTGAATAACTCCTTGATGAAGGTGAAAAGTAATTGTCATGCATATATGTTGGTGCTGGGTTGCATGGTGAAAAGGTTTTGAGCTCCCTGTTGATGGTAGTTTTGATGGATGGTCCGAAGTATTGGCTTGTGTCCTTTGGTTGGTCTGGTGGTTACTGGTTAATTAAGAGGAGCCTTCTTTTAGGGTTCATGAAAACAGTTTACAAAATGAGGGGAAGAAAATGTCCTCCTCTGTAGTGTATTTTTATGTGTTCTTTGTTTTTCATTAACAATTATGTGTTGTTTAATTGACAGGTATGGGTGGTAAATTCGGCCGGTCACTCTTCCAGTCCATGGACAAGTGGAAGAACAGGACCTGCCCCACCTGAAGGTCTCCGCCCACCAGTTTTTCTACATGTTTTAGCAACTTCTGCCTTAGTAGATATCCCACCCCCAACCAAACCAAACGGGATAATCAGTCTTTATAGGGTGTTCTCACAAAATCTCAACAACTACACTCTGGTAAACAAAGATACTTTCACTACAATATTTACATTTATGTATTCTACATTGAATCTTGTATAATTCTGTATATCTTCTGTTTTAAGTTGTCAGAGGGGATGTCCCAACAGCAAACAATACATGGTTTACGCCCATATTCTGTCTACTGGGTTGGAATAGAGGCCTGCACTTGTTACCAGGTAATTATTCATGTATTTTTTAAAACCTGTGATTTATTTGATTTGATTATTTTTGTGTGCTGATGTCTTTATTAACAAAATATCATTTCTGATAATGTGGCAGTGCTGCAGCCAGGGTCCGCTGAAAAAGCTCCGTACTCAGGCTGCCCCTCCAGCCCGCCAGCCTGCCCCGCGCCCCCTAACCCTGACGTCCCACTCAGTGCAGCTTGAGTGGGACCAGCCTCTGGCTTCTAACGGGGTCATTGAGAGGTGTGTACAATTTAAAAACACTAAACTAACTGGATACAAAATAAGCATTGTTTGCTTTTGTTTAGCTGTGAGCTTCATCTGAGATCAAGCTGCCCACAGCCTCCTCAGCCTGTCCCCCTCCCGTGTGTCGAGGGACAAACAGAGATCTGTTATTTTGGGAAAAGATGGAGCCACAATGTGACAGGTGAGGGGACACACAAAAAAACACAATGTAAATACCTGTTAGTGGTGAAATTATGTATCTGTGTGAACTAACAAGAACTTCTGCATTTCACTGTATGGGGACAATTCTCATGTGTGGTTTAAACTGATCTGTGGTTTGTGTGGTGTAAAGGTCTGAAGCCATACTCCAACTATGAGCTGAGAGCTGCCTGCTTCAACAGCATGGGCAGCACTGCCTCCAACTGGACAACAGTGACTACACTTTCTGAGTGTAACTATAAGCCAATCCTTCAGCTCTCATACTCAAAAAATGTAAACAAAACCAAAAATGTGAACCATGTCTCTCAGCCCCACAGTATGTCGCCCCATTCCTGGTTGACAGTAACCTGACCATGGTTTGGCTGGACTGGTCAGAGTCCTTCTCTCTTAATGACCGTCTAAAGGAGTTCACTGTGACTGAAAACAAGCTCAGGGTCTACACTGGCTTCTACAGCTTCCTTCATATTCCTCTCACCTCACAGAAAGGTCAGTGCACAGTATGAACATCCAGACTAAATGTTAACTGTTTTGGGGCAATTCATACTCTTGTCATTGTTGGGTTATTGTCAGATGTTTTATGGACAGTTATATTTAAAAAATCTTTATGTTTTGATCACACTTTATTTTTCATAACCCTTACCTCATTAAGTACAATGTAATACACTGTGTAACAAACCGTAATTATGTGTAACTACATTGTACAGAATGGTTAGGGTTAGTGTTGGGGTTAGGTATAATGTAGTTACATGTTACAGTTTGTTACATATTGTATTACTTAAGGGTTACTACTATTTAAAACATAATATTTGTAATTTTTTGTTTTAGTGCTGTCACTGCAGGTGACTTGTACAACAGACAGTGGCAGTGCCAGCACTCCCATTGTCAAATACAGCCCTGCATTTGGACTAGGTAACATAACATACCATTTCATATCTACTCACATAAACTCTTATAAGCAGTTATAAAAGCAGGTGTTTTCTGTGTCTTTTGGCCCCCTCTAGGCCCCGTGGAGCCCGATGACAGTGATAAACAGGGGGTCAGCATGTCACCCACACCTGTTTACTCTGAGCTGTGGTTCATCCTCCTATTTACAATACTGGGTCTATTTCTGCTGGCTTTGTTGATCGGCTTAGTTCTTCAAAGGTATTGTCTGCATCTAAAAGTATGCATAAAAAACAGCTCTTTGCTGTTTTGATCTATTTGTTTCAAGTTTTAAAAACTGCTATCATTCCTTTTCAGAGCTTTGAGGAAAGATCCTGCAGCTAGAGAGCGCCCTCCACTGGTAATGCTGCAGAGGACAAGTAAAGCGCGTGGAGAAGTGTATATGGTGAGTAATAACAGACACGCTTTGGGTGAAAGGTGAAGTGAGGATAGCAGCAGCTGGAGACATTATAAATAAAATATAATAATCTCTGCCAAATGCAACATGATAGTACAAGTAATACTACATTCTCCGATTACCAGAATATTTCATTAAGGGAAGACACTACATGTACATTTCATGTGGTCAATTTTGAGATTTTGCTGTAGTGTGCTACTTTAACTTATAATCTTTCACAGTAAAATAGAATGATTACACATTAAGCTGTTTAATTAATTCCTTTATTTCAGTAACACATGTGAATGTAAAGTTTTATTATCTTCATATGTATCTTGATTTGAGTTTTCCTGTCTGTAAAACCTCTCCATCAACACCAGTTGTTCTCTTGTCTCAGAGGTCCTGTCCTGAGTTGTGCGCTAAACATTATTCGGACTCTGTGCTGAACACTAATCGACCCACAGTAAGACTTTACTTCTTTAACATATGTCCCTAAATGTTGCCTCTATTGTCCCCCTGCAGTTTGACACTGTAGCAGACTGTGTTGAGATCAGCAACGTTATACTTAAAAGCTACACTGTGTATTCAGAGGTATGGGCTTGTGCCTTTGTGTGGCTTTGCTTTGCTTCTGCATGCAATCTCTGGGCTGTGAACTAAAACTACATATAACATTTGAATGTAAGTTTGACATGTTTTGTGTTGCTACTTCTACTCAGCAGCCCATATACTTTAAAATCTGAATCTTGTTTTTTTTTTCAATGTGGCCCTTTAACTGTGGTTTGACAGATTGTCAGTGAGTCAGTTGGTATGGTGTACTAACCAATCCCTTTAAATGTTTTATACATCAAGTCTATTATGATTATAAATATACACTTCTTTTCTAGGCATTATCAGACACAAAGATAGTGGAGAGTGGTCAGCGTTTCAGTACCATGCCCGTGCTGAGAGTGCCCAGCCAATCAGACCTCAGTCAGGCCTACTCCCAGCATCCTCTGCACCGCAGTGTGAGCCAGCTGATTGACAGGAAGTCTTTAATGACGGAGGAAGGAAGCTGGGACAATCCTCTGGGACATGATTCAGGACTGGTAAGGAACATCTATGTGTTGGATGATCTTTGTATGACTGTAGCCTGTACCAAGTATCTTATTTCTCTCTGCAATCTTATACCATCTTATATCTGCATTTTACCACAACAGAGGTTCAAAATGTTACAATAATTAATGTTTGAATCAAATATTAATTATTCTATACAGTTAAAACTGTGTTGGATGTGTGCAGTTAGTTAGATTTGTGCAATGCACACATACATCTGTTTGTATTTATTGGGTCAAAAGCACTCACCAATAAACCTGGAAATGTTCATCTTGGCTTTAGTTTAGTTTGATGTGTGTGTTTTTCAGTATGTGGAGGAAGATGATTTTGGGGACGCCATTAAAACGATCGGTTCAGTCAAAAAGGAGCACACCATGTTTACGGATACTCATCTCTGACAGAATATCATAAAGACTGGATAACTCATGCAAACTACTGAAGAAGAAGAATGCTGGCACAATCGGACAGCTTATGAAACCGTGTCAATGGCATATATTGTATTGTGGTGATTCCTACACTACAGTTTTAAAAACACAGTGTGTTAGCTCCAGACAGTTCTAGTCAGTATTTAGCGTAAAATCAACTGTGCACAGTAGAAATACATTGTCCTGTAGTGTTGATATGGCCTTAATTATATTTATTTGATCACTTCAAAATGCCAACTTTTTAGTGTCTTAAATGTTGCTTGAAGCCACAGATTTACTATTGTGTATTATTAGTGATGGTTAGTTCAGTGTATGCAATGCAAAGTAATTTAATTAGAGGGTAGGGAATAAGCTTGATGTGTTAATGTTCATCACAAGGTTTCAGCTGAACTGTCTGATAACCTAAACACATTTAGCAGACTGTGTGATGGACTAATTTGTTTAAAATGGCTAAATAATGTGATATTTATGAAGAGTTCAAGATTGACGTACTGTATTTGTACATTTACATTGTGTTGTTTATTTTACAGTGTAAGTAATTGTGTAAACCTTTTTTTTCAACTCTGGCAGTATTATATATTAATGTTAAATGTGTTGAATGTGTTAAATGTGTACAAATAATGAATGGAATTATGTTTTTGTTTTGATGAAATATACATATTGACCTGTGGAAATATTGTCCTTTTTTATTTACATAAAATGTGGCCCATGTTTTATAATATCATTTCTTTTCAAACAGGGATTAGGGCCAAAATAGAAGTTTTTAGAAGTTTTAGGGTTGCCTTTCTTAAAGTGTATTTTACAGATGTTAGATTGTTAAAAAAAATCCATAATAGCTTCTGAAGCCTGACGATGATAAGTCAGATGACTAATCTTCTGTTGAGTTCATAAATCAAATATATGTGACTACTGCATCTAGACGTACAACAGTCAACACTGGCACACGCACCAGTATCTCCATCAAAACTATGCTGCAGTAATTTGGTTTTGCACCCCTGTCCCTTAAGGGGACATCAAGGCAAGTTTGAAATTAACAAACTGGCAGTAACAAAAGTGCCCTCGCTCAAGGACACCAGTCTGACAAGGGCACTTCTAAAGCATTCGCCGCCACATTCACAGCTATTGTCAGGCACTGAGGGAGGGAGCACTTGTGAAAAGAGAGTTTGTGAAGTGATTGTAAGGGACAGTATGGCCCAGAGCTACACACACAAACACACACTTTTATTAAACTCATAAATCACAATGACGACAGACGGTGTCTCAGAGAGCAGACTGTCTGAACACGAAGGTTAGTGAAATGAAAGCATTGGGGAGACGTACACATACACAACATTGTAACACAGAAGAAACACACAAAGCACTGTTATATATTTATTGGATTTAGGGACAATCGTAATAGTGTAAACAATATCAGGTGTCTATGAACATGCACCAGTCTCTTCATGGAGACAATTACATAGCATTTCTTATTAATAACTGAAGCACATACAATAAGGGGCTTGAACAACTCTCATTAAACATTATTTGTACAACAATGATAACGACAGTAAATAATGAGTTGGTAAATTATGGTTATTGTAATGTTATACATATAATAATAACATGTAATAACATGGTTTAGACATTTTAGACATATTTAGGCAGTTTTTTTTATAATGCCTTTCTTTTAGCTCTGCTTCTGGCATAAATGTAATGTAAACACAACCAGAGAAACTGAGAGATGACAAAATGCACATGCCACATCTGTGCAGACGACAGTATACAAACACACTGGTCTACAGAACTACTGTAAAATTAAATAAAATAGTTTGCAACAAAGTAGAGCATAGTAGTACTCAAACATATTATTTTAACTCTTAAATTTGTTTTTAATAAAAATATGGTTTAGAACAATTGCAAACCATTATATTCTGTTTTACAATTTATTTTACAGTGTCTTATCTTTCTGTGTTTGGGTTTTTACTTGATATTAGTCTTAATAGTGCTAGTGCAAATGCAGTTAGGTCCATCCGCATTAATAGCGTTAATATAAGCTTTATAACATAGAACGAGCATCACATTGAATTATTAATGCAGTTGACATACACAAGGTGCAACTTTGTACTGGCATCCCAGTACTAAAAAGAATATTATTATTAAATAAAATCACTTATAGTTATCATTTCTATTTACAATTCATGTTAGTGTCACGGTAAGCATAGTACCATACAGAAGGGGATCAAGCTCATAAAATATTTTTCTTCTCTTGCCATTTCTTCTGCATCAAATGCATAGTTTCCTTGTTTACCAATGCACCTCAAGGTGCTAAATTTAGGTCTAAATGTAGTTCCAGTCTCACCCTCAACTTAATGCCATAGTATTTTGAGTGGTCCTTAGCAAAGGAAACCAGTCTTAGGTTCAACACAAACAGATAAGTGCAGAATGCACAGGTCCATAAGAGACTTAAACCAACTTCAGTCATCAACATCCTTTGGTCAGATTCATTTAAGTCACACAAAACACCACTTCATGTTAAATAAGGCACTCAAAGTCAATGAAAAACTGCACAAGACACAAGACTAAAGTGAAGTAGTGTACTTCATTGGTGATATAGTTAGAAAATGAATTGTTACTACTTAATTAAAGGTTTGATGAAATTTGAGATTTTATATATATATATATGCGCATGTATGAAGTGTCAGCCTGAACCACTGTTCATTTCACTTGCATCAAGGTAACGCTGTAGCTTTCTTTTTTTCTGAAAGACAAAACTAGAATACTCTCTTTGGCAAAGGCACACAATTAGTTTCTGAAGCAAAAGAACTGATTTAGTTTTGTTCAATAGAGAAAATATATCCAGCCTGTAAAAAAACACTCACTATTGTACAAGCCTTCCCTCTATTACAATCATAGTAAAATTAGATTTATATAAGGTGGTGGTCCCATACAATATCTCTTTGACAGGCAGTGACTGTAGTTCCTTAAATGGTTATGGTGAACAACAAAACTTTTTTAGCTCATTGTTGAGTTGCAAACCTCTAACAATAGCCAACAATGTAACTGTGGATCACATGCATTAGTTTAAATAGCTGCCCATGTGCATCTTCTCTCCTTAAAGCATCAACATCTGTTATGAGGCCAGCATCAAATCCACTGACACACCAAAAGTAAACACCAGAAGAAAACTCAGAAGACTCCAGTTGCACCAGAATAAGTTAGATAAAGCCGAAATCAACAAACATGCACATTCCAGTTGTGAGTTGATTTGGTGGTAGGGTCAGACTAGAGGCTTCTTTATGTTCATGTCGGTGTTACGTGAAGTTTAAACGTGATTAAAAATACTTAAAAAGAGACTTCAAATTGTAAACTAAGCTCAGACCAGATTGATTGAGATAAAAGGAGACCACAAATACAAATGTAGTGTGTTCCTTAAGCTTGACACAGTGTGGTCACAGGCTGCTGTCCTGGTTGGGTGGCTCCGGGGCTAGTTTTCTGTGTCGCGGTGAAGTGGACGAAGTGAGTTTTGTTGGTGAAGGCGAAGCTGTGGCTGAAGAGTCACTTCCCCCTGTGTCTGGTCCTGGGACAGAGGACAGAGGTGGGACAGGAGGTGCCTTCTTTCTCCCGAGAAACCCTCCGTCAAGCACCCCTCTCTTCTTTGTGCTGCTCTCAGCCTTCGCCCCGTCACCTACAGACCATCCCTCCTCCTCTGTGGACTGAGGCTGGACCTTACGTCGCACATCACCTCCCACCACGGGGCTGTCCGGGGGATGTCGGGGAGACTCAGGACTGGCCCCAACATTTCTGTTTGAACTGACGCTGGAGGCTCGACAAGTCCAAATGTCCAAATGAGAGGACCTCCTCTCAGGGTCCTCAAGCCCTTCACAGACAGACCGTCGTCCATCCGGGACACACTGAACTGCACTGTCCAGGACACCTCGACTCAGACTGAAGTCCTGGAAATCACTGTTGACAAAAACACTATTACTCATTTATTTTTTTACTTTTGGGTTTATCCATTCGTGATTATTTTACCAGCAGTTACATAATTTTCACTTTACCGGTAGCTGTTAAAGGATTCTGTCCTTCGAGCTCGGGCCAATATTGGGCTTTCTCTGTAAGGCCTTACTGCTCCATAAGTCGCCTGGTTCTCAGGAATAGGCTCTTGAGCTTGAAACTGAAGACTAGGACAAGAAAGGTACATGTAAAAATGTCTACAAATATTTTGCTGAAAATAAATTGCTGATCATGTTTTATGTAGGCATTCACCTGGAGCTGGACTCTCTCAGTCGAGTGTGGTGCAGCAGGGAGGAGGCGGGGCTAATGTTTGGTGTGGCACATCGGGATGTGCTCAGGTCACACTGGTCCAACAGCTGCAGCAGCTCCTCTTCAGTGGGTCCACCTATTTCTGGAAAACAAAGAGTTAAAAAGTCAATTCAAAAGTCAAGTCACTTGTGTCTGATTTTTCTTAAAGGTAAACTTCTTTTAATACCATCTTTCTTCTTCTCTTCTCCTTTATTAGCGGTGTCCATTGCAGTGGTCAGGTCCCACATCTGAATACCGCCGTTGCCATGTCCCGTAAACAGATATCGTCGAGGCCGAGACCCCATCCTGCTGGAGCCCTCACACTCTCGTACCATGAAACAGGTGATGGTCGTACCGTCCACTGACTGGATTTCACAGATCCTAAAGCACACCATCCACTGTTTAACATGTAACATCTCAATTAAAGTAAGCAAAAGTAATAATCCAAACCTTTTTCCAGTAGAAGAAAGCCTGACAAAGAGTTTGTTGGTGATCGGAATAACCTTCTGAATAAAAACTTGTTGATCATCTCTCTCTCCAAATGGACCTTTTAACATTAATATCAGCCATCATAACTTGGCATTAGACATAATTAACAAGACAATCTACAATATAATGCAATAACTATTTAGGTGAAATAAGTCCTAATTCTACTATATTGTTTTACCAATATCATTTCCAGAGCAGTAGCTGCCATGGCTCTCTGTCTCCTCCAGAGACAGTATCTTGAATGAGGCCAAAGGAGTGGAGCCTGGTTGGGTCGAGATCATGCCTCTGAAGCGAGTCACAGTCCATGTCCGAACATGGTTGTTATCTGCACATACTATACAAACAACAACAAATACATATAAACAATACTGGTATGAATGATAGATATTATTATTATATCGGCGAAACAACGATTGTATGGAATCGCGTCCGCAGATCCTAGCTGAACGCGATAACTCAAAAAGTCTTTGCTGGATCTTTTTCAACTGTTGCACACAGGTACATATCATGAAGATGCAGAACTGGATAGAGTTTGGTACTTCTACAATTAATGACAATTATGTAATTCACTAATTAATGTTTGACGCACTTTTATTGAGCCAATAATCCTGCTGAACATAAATTAAATTGCGTGAATTTTGGCCCATTGATCCAGGCAATTGTATACTTAATGTACATAGGAACATTACAGAGGTCAAATAAAGAATGCCTGTATAGCGCCCCCATGTTTATGACCCCTATGGGACCCTGGACACACTTACTTTGGCAGAGAGCAATGAAACTTGGTACAGTGATTCTCCACAGTGTACCCAACATAAAATATTATTATGATTAGGCGCTAACCTGAAATACCTAATGACCCCCCGGCCCTGAACACATCTGACCAATATGATGCCATTTACTTCTATAGCGCCGAATAAAAATTTAAGTTTTAGGGAAATTGACAAAATTTGACAAAAATATTCTTCACAAACATCCAGACAAATCAAAAAAGTAAAATAGACCCTTCCCATGTTTGTCATGCTTTGGGGGCGGGGCCTCTTAATTGCTCGTTAACAATATAAAAACCCTTGGAAATCACACAAGTCTGATTAAGGTGCCCGTTGGTGCCAGTTGTGGCAGAGGGGCCGTTTCGTCGATATACACCTTGCTGTCGGGGACGACAGCTGTAGGCCTAGTTAATTATTATAAAGTAACTTGAGTAACTGGTGCCTGACGCAGCTACAATAAGCTTCAGGTGGAAATTACCCTAATGGTCAGTTAGTCACAGGGCTGACACGCAGAGACTTTCACATCCATAAGGATCATTTATATTGCACAGTTCTAATGCATGTGTGGAAGGAAGATTGAGTACACAGAGAGAACCCACAGTAGCACAGGGCTGACATGCAAACTCCACCCAGAGAGCGTATTTAGCATGTTAACAAAGGCAAAATCCAGTACCAGAATAACGCAGGTGGAGTTTTCTAAAGGGTAAGCCACAGAAATACACTGGTGTGGTCAGCACTGTGAGAAACTTGAGTGTAGCTTTTATTCACGGGTTGCCTTTTCAATGGCTTTTGTCAATTCTACACCACTCAGTCACTGCTGACACTGCTATGGCCTTTCCACATTGGGTTAGTGGACATGGAAGAGATACGTTGATCAAAAGCCACAGAAGGTGAGCTCAAATACAAAATGACTATAACAGTTTTGCATATTCACATTTTTAAATTCATTATCTCTCTCTTTTTTCCATTAGGGCTTTGGGCCTGAGACAGAGTACACCTCAGATTTTAGATAGCTGAATGGACGAACCAATCAGATGAACAGGCTTTCATGTTGTTCACATCAATAACATTAAAAAGTGTGTCAAAACAATGCTCAGCTCACAAGAACAAGCAGATTGCCATGAGCAGGATACTGAATGTGCAGTGGTGGTAAACAGGCTGTTATAGTGGTACACAGAAGCCTTTGATAGTCCAAATTCATTTCAATAGAGACGTTTTTCAGACCTGGGCTAGAACTGGTGTAAAACTGGGATTGACTTGGTCCTGGTTATGTCCTGGTTTGTCTGGTCAAGCCCATTATTTCCAAGGTTGTATTCAAAGTTGTTCGATTTTACATGGACCTTTTGGAACAACTCTAACTGAATGTATTTTATATGCGTCTTTATCTTTGGGCGTATGTTTGATGACCAGTCGTCTGTCCGTTTTATGTGATCCTGTTCTCTCTATAACTCACCCTCATTGCTTCAAATGCTGCCGGCTTCTGCTTTTGTCCAGGAGATTTAAGGTCACACAACCACTCAGCAACTTCAAGGTAAAGTGAATTGGGACTGGGACTTCAACGATGACCAAAAAATGAGTCTGTAATGTTAGCTTGTAGTGTTTTACATAGTTGATGTTATACTGAGTTATAAAGAGAGTAGAGTATAAATCCCTTTCTATGTTGAGAAAGAGACATCAGGAGAGGGAGATTCCAAGAACTCATCCAAGATTCCATCCATAAGATTATACAGTAGAGTCATGATGAATTGGGTTCTTCTATAACCAAGCTCATAAATACAGGTATTATCACTATGTGTTTGTGAAATGGGTCGTATGTGCGTTTCACACCTGAGAGTCCGCAGCACGGTGCACACCTGGACGTAAAACTGTTCCATTAGTGTTCGCTAACTTTTATTTTCTCTGTAAAAATAATACATAAAATAAATAATAATAAAAAACTCCCTCACACTGTCTAACTTTATTTACAAGTGAACAGCAGTGGCACTAATCCTTCATCAGGCAAATGGTTTTACAGAAAAAGAAGCCAAATTAAATTAGATAAAAAAATAAGTATCAATGTCTTAGCAGTGGCCAAAACATATACATATATAAATATAATAAAAGACATACACACATTGCTGCATGTGTATTTGAGATCTGGACCATGACAAACATTTGAAATGATGAATTTATTTGAAATATTTATTAACTCATTCATGATCTTACAGTTGACCATATGTTCCTCTGTCTCGTCCCAATCTCAAATACACATGTAGAAATGTATATATATTAGCAGGTCTATGTCTTTTTACCTGTTATGTATTTGTGTTTCATATATGTATTTGTAATAAATTGAAAGTCATATTTTTTCTTGACTTTATAATACATTTTCTGAGTTGATATTTTTTCTTGGAACTCTGTAATAATAATAAAAATCTAAACTTTCTGACTTTCCCTAAAGCATTAAGTCATTACCGTTGTCTTGACAACAGAGTCGTGTCTAAGGAGCGCTGTGTATAATGTGGAGAAAAAAAGACGTATTGTGTATTTATGTGAATAACTTGATCTGACTTTTGAGTTTTGCACATTTATGAGGTGGAAATGCAGTTTATGACCGTGTTGGACTAGATTATGTTGTATGAAGTGTGCTGATGACAATATCACCGGAGAGCCTCTGAGCAAAGTCACATGGTCTTTGTTCAGAATGAATGATGGGATCAAGAGGTGGGTCAGGGTCCCCCAGGCGGACTGTACAAACACTAAAGCAGTAGACAGACAGGAAATGGTCTGAATAGTGATTATCTTTAACATCCAAACACAAAGCACATGACGCTGGAGGCAGGATTATTCAGTTATTCTCAAAGAACATGAAACTGTCTGGTTTTAAATAATAACAATAATGCATTGGTTTTATATAGTGCTTTTCCCAAGACTCAAAGACACTTTACGATTACATTTTTTCTTCACTTCTCAGTCACAACCGGTGGCGGCAAGCTCCTTATGTAGCCACAGCTGCCCTGGTGCACACTGACAGAGGCGTAGCTGCCAGGACCCTCTGACCACCACCAAACACCAATCACACAACCACATTCATACATTCAGGCAATGTGGGTTAAGTGTCTGGCCCAGGGACACATTGACAGTATGCGCTCGGACGGGGATTCGAACCGGCGACCCTCTGTCTTTACTGCCATATGCCACTTTTCTGATTGGTTTAATCTGCGCTTGTTTCCGCCCCAACACCCAGACTCAAACTGGTGCCCCGATTGGTGACCACCAACTATGAGCCCTAGAGGGGGTATCATCTGGACAATTTAGTAACACAGCTGATACGGAGACATACATAGACAGATAACCACTCTAACATTTATTCACTATAGGGGCAATTCCGATTGACCAATTCTCCTAACACATGCATGTGTTTGGGTGGTGAAGGGAGGAAGCCGGAGCTCAGGAGAGAACCCATGGACAGGAAGGACCATTAGAGACTCCAGACCAGCCTTAATCATCCTCACATACCTCCAGACTTGCTCCAGAGATTAGACCAAATTTGATCATATACAGTAAAATTCATGGCTTCAAACTAATGTTATTTATAATGATTTTGATGCAGGGCACATTTTCACACTATAGAGAACCCTGTTTGTACCCAGTGCCTCCTGCAGCAGCACATCTTCACTTTTATTATGAAAATACAACACACTGACAGTAGGTTGTGAATGCTAATAACACTATTACAGAAAGGTCATACATTTGAATGTGGTTTGAACAGTGTCTACCTCTTTTTAACTACGTTGTATCTAGCAATTAAATAAATGTCTAGCAAAGACAAAGATTTATCTATTGATTTGAGTTGAATTTCTCTGATGGCCGATGCCGATTCAGACGTTTTTGTAAACATGTTTTGTATGCTATGTCTCCTATGTTTTTATATACAAGAAAGGAAACTAAGAAATGGTCTAGAGCTAACTGCTTTACTTTATAAATGAAAAATACTTTTTTAGTTCAGGCTAACTTTTTGCCCGTTGAGCTCGATGTCCAGTGGCTTTTTTCTCTGGTGTTTTCTTACCTGAGATAAACTAAAGGCTATACAGTATATGGTTGGTGTAGGGTCTATATCCGAGAGAGCAGTGGTTTCTGTAAAACAGAAAGTCTGAACAATTTGTTGTTCTGTCAAAATATATACAGTACATTCAACTCAGCTTTGTATTAGTCCACATAGTCCTGCACTATTTGAACGTATGTATCATGTATGTGCAATACTATATCATGTGCAATACAAAATTCATCTGTATAAGTATTTTACCACCTGTGAAATACTTACACCTTATTTAAATCCAACTGCACCTTGGTATTTTT
>JAVQKC010024457.1:0-12960 GCA_036025475.1 Philypnodon macrostomus | reverse complement strand
ATGTCCCATATATTCACTATCCCTCCTCTGTACATGTCCCATATATTCACTATCCCTCCTCTGTACATGTCCCATATATTCACTATCCCTCCTCCGTACATGTCCCATATATTCACTATCCCTCCTCCGTACATGTCCCATATATTCACTATCCCTCCTCCGTATATGTCACATATATTCACTATCCCTCCTCTGTACATGTCCCATATATTCACTATCCCTCCTCTGTGCCTCTGAGTAAAGACGACAGAAGAGTGGCTGGAGTTTATTTTCGGAAACCCCGGAAAACTGGCACAAATGGTTTATTCCAATCTTAAAGAGACAGGCGCCTAATCCGAGCATTTGTTATCAAGTCTAAGTGGGAGCTCCACAAAACCATGTGTATTAGATAATTATTGTGTGTTTCATGTTGCAGGACATCAAAAGGTAACCTAAACTGACTGAAATGGGCAAAATTCAGGATCAAAAGCTTTGGATCTTTTCTATTCTTCACGTCTGTCTGCATTACGGAAGGGGAATGAATTAATTGCTCTGTCTGTGAACCAAGAACAATGGTTAATAGTCTGGAAACTGTGGGTGAATGGATGAGCAGCTGAGGAGCCGTTAGAATGCACTGGAGAGTTGTTAATCGTGTTGTAGCAAGAGAGAAATCTGGACCTTGTTTTAAGGTTTAACAATGCACAAGAAGAGAGCTAAAATATACCAGTGCCAATGTAAAACTCATAGTAAAATAAATCAAAAGCACATGACAATGATAGTAGCAAAAAAACAACAAACAAACAAACAAAAACAAATAGGGACTATAAGGAGAATTAGAGCTGCCCAATATATCGCAGTATCAGCAAACACAATATCAGTATCACAAAAGCGACATACACGCAGTGAAAATGTTTTTTTTAATTTTGAATATTGGAGCCTTGAATGAAAGTGTGTCATGAATAAATAACTAGGCTAACTGTCACCAACGGGCACCTTAATCAGACATTGTGTGATTTCTAAGGGTTTTAATATTGTTAACGAGCAAAAGAGGCCCCACCCCCAAACCATGACAAACATGGGAAGGGTCTATTTTACTTTTTTGATTTGTCTGGAGGTTTGTGAAGAATGTTTTTACCAAATTTTGTAAATTTCCCTAAAACTACATTTTTAGCTATAGAGGTAACTTCCATCATATTGGTCAGATGTGTTCAGGGTCAGGCGGTCATTAGGTGTTTCATGTTTGAGCCTAATCGGGCAAAGTATGTGCAAGTTAGAGGCTGTCAAATACACCTGACTTCTCATTTTCAATCCAAAATGGCCGACTTCCTGTTTGTTGTAGGGTGGGGCCATAATAACATTTTATGTTGGGTTCACTGTGGAGAATCACCAAGTTTCATTGCAAGTGTGTTCAGAGTCCCATAGGGGTCATAAACATGGGGGTGCTATAGAGGCTTTTGTTATTTGACTTCTGTAATTTGCTGATGTGCATAAATGTATTGCCCGTATCAGCCCTAGTTAAAAACTTGGTTATTTAGAATTAGCATAGTCCCACTAACACCCCAAGGTTCTTGTAGCACTGGTCTGTGTTCAGATCAATTGTCAAACCATAAAAACCACCACGCACCGACACACACTGTTTTGTGAGGACATTACATAGATTTACATCATTTTCTGCTGCTGAACCATGACCAGTTGGGACCCAGATTTAACCTCTTAAGCATATTTTTGATGAGAATTTTGTCTTTGTCCATTTGCAATAACACCCACACCCAGACCTCATCAGAAAGAGCATTGATCACAGAGGACTGATGAGAAATGACTGGTGTAAACTGGTCTAACCGCTCCAGAGATGAATCCTGGTGGTGTCAGACACTGTTCACATCAATAAGACTGTTTCCTCAGCAGAACAAGAAATAGCTGGGAGAATCAATGGTTAAAAGGGGAGTTAAAATAGAAACCGGTTGATTGCACGCCAGAAGCAATTAGAATCAGAATCAGAATGTGATTGGAGCTTTTCCCAGCAATTATGGGCCTGAGGCGGGGTCAGTCTCAGGCCTACACCTAGAGACACACTCTGACAGACATTCATTCACTATGGGATTTAGATTCTCCGGTTCACCTGTACATGCATGTCTTTGGACATCATCTTAAGTCTGATATATTCCTGAGGAGAGGATAGTTAACTGAGAACCAATGGTTAAAAGGAGAGTTTAGATGATGAGGTCTCATTTTTACATTTACAAATCCAAGGTACAGACTTGACATTTGCTTGGTTCACAAATGCTCAAAAACATAAAAAATGGTTTCCTATTGAGTCCATCTTATCCAAAGACCGGCTGTTTGGTCTGGGCCATAGTTGTTTCGAAGTGCTCATACCCTGCTTTGAAACGATTTAGTGATTGATCAGTGGCACGGGAACCACAGGTGGTACTTGGAGTCTCTGGTTGGAGGGATTCAATTTGCCCTGTTTTAGACCTTGTTTGGTCCTGATGTAGTCTTAGTTTAGACCTAGTTTATTTTTCTTAATTTTTTATAAAATCATTCTTCAAAAGACAAATATTTGCTGTTATTTAGTTTAAAAGGATTGATTTTTTTTCAACATCCAGCTGTTCTTTTGAGCTCGACATGTGGAGTAAACGTGTGGATTAAACGTGTGGAGTTGAACTTGAAAATGTGAAAATAACAGATCTCGTTTTATCACCTCAACAGTGTTTATGTCACAGGTTCTCTCTTCCCTCTCCGCTCACAGGGCTGATCAGGGTCAAACGCTCTGATATGTTTCTGCTTTTCGACGCCTTATGAAGTCATTTATTTGCAGTTACAGCTCGTTGTATCACGCTGCTGTTGCAATGTGAGATAATTGAACACACCTCTATTTTTAGAGCAGACATACATCATTTTGACACATGGTCATTTTAATGGTGTTTTCATATGAATCAAAGAAACATGAGCTGAAGAAACAGTCTAACATTAGGAATGATATATTTGTATATCATACATGTACATACATTTGAATATATTGAATATATGGGACATGTACAGAGGAGGGATAGTGAATATATGGGACATGTACAGAGGAGGGATAGTGAATATATGGGATATGTACAGAGGAGGGATAGTGAATATATGGGATATGTACAGAGGAGGGATAGTGAATATATGGGACATGTCCAGAGGAGGGATAGTGAATATATGGGACATGTACAGAGGAGGGATAGTGAATATATGAGACATGTACAGAGGAGGGATAGAATGTGCATAAAAATATATCAACTTGTGAAATATATTGAATAAAAAGATTGAGCTGTTTAAACCCAAAATAGTATAATTAGATAATATCAGCACAATAAAAAAGATAAACCAAGCATGTGGCAAAACCAGAGATAATTGTTATTTTCTACATCTACATTCCCATTGTATTATCACTTTTAAAAATGCCACTGATACCATCAGTGTCTGACTGTGGAATAAATGTAACCAAATGTACTAGTCAATATAATTATTATAGGTAAAAATGTAGTCTTCCCATACTTCTCCAAACTGACATTATGATCATAACTGTTGAATCGTATAGCCCCACAAGCATCAAATAGAACCCAAAAATTATATTTACTCTAGGAACCAAGATAAAATGTTTTCTCATATCAAGCAAATGTGTTAATTTTAATTATTTTCTATTTGCACTATTACTATTTGTGTCTGAGATCTCCGATAGTTTGTTGACAGACGTTTTTATCCCTACTTGAACGAGTGTAAACCCCTGTCCACTCTTTGCTGTCATCTCCATCTGTCCTTAGTACTCACTCCTGCCTCCAGCGTCATCTATTCACTCACATTATTCACACACGCAGAGCCTTTCATATATGTTTCTCCGTCCAAAGAGCGCACTTGACCTCATTCAGAGATAGCAGCTCTAATACATCACATCTGGTACACGACTTCCAAAAAGAGCATACAAGGGTCCGTGATTCACTTTAGCACTGTAGTTGCTGTGATTGATTTTGAGATATTTTGTCTATATACAGCAGTGGTTGGTTGAACTTTTGAACTCATGGGTGCCTCCAGTGCCATTTGTACCGCAGCTTGAAAACCACTGCTCTGTGCATGGCTGAGTCCCCTGGCTGCACTGAAGAGAGCCTCAAAGAGTAGAACGCTGCATAATTTAACTGGATATCTCACTTTTCCCTTCACATTTCTAAGGAAATCGCAATTACTTTTATGCCAAGATCTTTTGAATATTGACTTTCTTCCCATCTCATTTGTTTATCTTTGGGGCTAACTTAATTGATTTTGTTGCAGTTACAAAATACACTTCATTGTACCAAGATAAAAGGTAATTAGCTTGTTATCAACATGGCGGCCATTTTCTTTTTAATTAAAAGTTGTTGATTGGGGAACAATGCTTTCTGGCTTCAGGGTTGAGTTGGGGTCTACTGGGCATGCTCAAATTAGTTATCTGCAAGTGGTGTATCTAAATTGCCTATTATGAAACAATGTGAGAGAGACCTATTTATTTACTTGAGAAAAAAATCTGTCTTACCAGGATTGTAGCCTAGGTGCTGCTTAATTAATAAATTATCCATATGGGACAATTGAGTCTTGTGGCTACAGTAGAAATTGTTATGAAGCAAGTGGGTCTCTTCCCATGTTTTAAAAGAATCAATATCTCTAAAATTATCGTCTTATTTTGCACTTCGAGAGACTTAAAAATGCCTACCTGCAGAAAAACAAGGCCTGACAAATGACAACACAATAGTTTTATTTTTATTATTTTTTTTACTGAAAACGCTGTAGCGTTAGAACGAGAAATTAAATGAGCAAAATACACCTGCCAATTGAACTGATAAAACAGAGATCAGATATCACAGAGAGGCAGGGAATCACAGGTAATGTAGAATCATAACCAGTGCATTTATAGCAATTTATGTTTGTTTACAAGCCGTGTAGACCAACAGCTATGTTTTCAGCTATTATTCTTTGCACAATGTGTTCCTTAAAATTCTAAAGAAATGTTTGGTTAAAAATTTGCAGGGAAGAGAATATTGTAGGAGTAACACTGCTGTTGAAAAAACACAATAAAAATAGAATTGGCAACAAAGACTCATAATAATAATTCATCCTCATTAAAACAATATTCATGCTTTAAATAACAAAGAATTTAAAAAAATCTTGGACTCCAACCCACTGTTTGGGATATTCTGCCCAACTATAATGGTACCATATGCATAATTTGTGTATCTTTGCTGAAATGTTTTCTTGAAATGGCCACTGTGCATTAGTTGTTCCCATGAAAACCCTGCCTCTTTGTGTTTACCTGTCAGTATGTTTCAATGATGGACCCTCATCTTCGACAGAACAAAGAGTAAAGGAGAAAACGCAGCAGATGACGGTCAAAAGGACAAATCAAACCAGTGCATTTAAAGTGAGTTCAAAGTTCGAGCATGTTTTAGTCCAACATGTCCATTCTCTGTGCTCCATAGGTTCAGTCTTTAAGAGTCTTTTCATTCAAGTTTTCATTTTTATTTTTTCTCAGCAGCAGATTCTTCACCCCTCCTCGATTTAAAATGTCCAAACAGGAATCAGATCCGTGTTTTTCTCACTGGACGATCCTTTCCAGAGATCTGATTGGATGAAGCCGGAGCCTGGGAACCAATCACAACGGTCCTCCATCACAACAAGCACCTGTTAGATAAAAGGTAACAATCAGTCAATATAGTTAAATGTTAAAATTGTGCAGGCTACAGTATAAGAAGGGCCTGTGGAAAATTTTCTTAATGAATTTTCTAAAAATAAATGATTCTTCATGTGACTAAAATGCATTAGTTTAGCCAAATGTGACTTTTTGGGGAATGTGGATCTTTATGCAGTGTATTAGTGTTTGTTAATCTTTTCATGACCTATACTTATGACCTCTGTACTGTATATCCCAGAGATTAGTTTACTATGCTTTCCTAGGGTCCATTATTTATTCACTCCACAGTCACACACTAGTGGCAGTAAGCTACCTATATAGCCACAGCAGCCCAGGGGAAGACAATTCATAATGGCTGATTTGTGATACAATGGTTTCTGGATTCAAGAGTGAGTATATGATTTTTTACAAGGCTGCAAGATCTTACTCAATTTCTTAAAAAAAGTGACCACTGACCACTGACATTCACACGATCACAAACAATGTCAGAGACTTTGGAGGCCAGATGGGTAAAGTCTTGCCCAAGGACACAACAATAGTATGGACTACAATGCTCAACAATTAATCGTCTAAGGCAGTGTTGTGAAGGGAAGGGACTTGTCAGTGTGTAACAAAACATATTAAGAAAAGTTCACAGTAAAATATATTTGAACCTAAAAGTCGACCAAAAAAATCACTGCTGATATCTTGAATAAAATAAAAAACAAAAATGATCAAGTAATAAATTAAACCAGCTTTTTGATGCCAAATAAATGAAACTCATCGATAAAAAAAAAAGTAGTCGACTAAGACCTCACCTCGACTATGCGACTAAAATCCACAGACAGACTGTGATCTGTATATAAAGTGTATGTAGTTATTTACTTACAGAAGACAGTGTGTGGTGCTACGTGTGTGTCTCTGACTCCAGCTCAGTCCTCTTCACCGACAAGTACATCTCATCCTCGGGGTCATAGTAATAAAACTTACTCAGGTACGAGATCAGAGGTCTGTGGAACAAAAACAGGGCAGGAATAATGTTTACATAACATGACAGTTCAAGCATAACATTATGCCTAATACACAGCCCCTGACACCTTTCTATCAGAACCAGCATCAACTTCTTTAGCAGGTTGAGGTTTTGTTGGATTATCTATAACAACAGTCATCATCACCAACTAGTGGACAAGAGTTGTGTAGAATGCTTTAATTTTATTATTATATAATTTAATAACTTGTGTTATTTATTTTTATTGACCAACCTCTAGCATTGCTATTGTGGGGAATTCGAGCATCAGCAGTGACAAAATGCACAAAAATGCTCTATTGTGCTAATCCTGCTAATTGATACACAAAGCTGTGAATGTTATAGATTTGTTTATTTCCGAGATAGCAACTGGAATGCATTAACTGGAACACAACAGACGTTATCTTGTACCTGGGCAGTGGAAGCTCCTGGATGTGGTCGACACGGACCACCTGGCGGATGCAGAAGCGACACAGATGTTGAAGAGACTTGACGTTACTGAAGCGAGACACTGGATATAACAGCTGCACTGGAGTCGGAGGAAGCCCTGAGAGGAGAAGGAGGATTACACAATCTGTACTCATGTGAAATCAGGTGTACAGTAGAAACAACTGTAATATTCACTCATCTTTTGCATTCTAAATTAGATTTTGAATTTGAAATTGAACAGGTTTTATTTTTTTTGTACTGATCTGAAAATGTAAAATAATGTGCAAAAAATAATGATTACTTATTGCCAATAAAAAAGTATGGTTCAATAGATTCACTCAAGTACAATTTATTCCAAAAAATGACTTGTTACTACCAACCTTATTCTCTCTTATTTATTTATTATGGACATCAATATTACATGGGGTCAACCAGATGCACTGTTTAAGTGCTAATATGTAATACCTGTCCATAAACTTTAAAAAAAGCACAGTTCAGTTCTACAATAATACATACATTAAGAGGTTTTAAATTATAATCCAATTTTGAAACTAATTTCCACTGCTGGCATTGTTCATGATTTGAGCCATTGTTTAAGCCATTGTTTTCAAGTTTTCAGTTCCATAGTTTAGCCCCTTTGGCTGAGAAGGAAGACGGACCAAAAGAACCCCTAAACATTGGGACAACACAGTTACCGTTGGTGGAGCCGTGTGTGGCTGCTCTGTGGGTGTCATTTATGTGTTTAGCTAATTCAGAAAACAGTGGTGTATCATAGTTTAAGAATACTGAAGTTAATACAACAGCACAATGATGCCAGTTTGTACACTTTAACAGTGATCGTATATAAAGTATAAAGAAGAGTTTTCAGTGTGTTCTGTGAGGCCTGTGACCATGAGGTGATGCAATAGGACAAATGTGAAACGATCATTGCATGCATAAACAGTTTGGCAGTTTGAAGTGATATGTCCTTTCTAATGAAAAGCAATTGAGACTTGATTGAACCTTTTTGACAGTGCATCTAACACGAGATTAAGATTTCAGATTTTTATCAAGAATAATGCCATGGCAATTTACTTCATTCACTTTGAATGCTCACCTTAAAAAGGTACAGCCTATTGATTACACAGAAAGGCACCCAGTTTTCTGGACATTCAATGGTAAGTGTGATTTTCTAAGCCATTCTGAAACATTCTGTAAAGCACGTGTCAAGTGCCCACTTGCTAAGTTGCATACATTTGACAGTTGACACAAGGACAGCAGGTAGGGAGAACATGGAA
This sequence comes from Philypnodon macrostomus, assembly GCA_036025475.1. NCBI lineage: Eukaryota > Metazoa > Chordata > Actinopteri > Gobiiformes > Eleotridae > Philypnodon > Philypnodon macrostomus. The sequence continues at coordinate 4,577 of JAVQKC010024457.1, read as the reverse complement.
AACAGCAATAGACCAATCACTGACCTCTGGGCAGACTATCCACTCTGCATCTTCTGCATACTTTACTACAACTTCACTACAAGTACTTCTAAACCAACATACATACCAATTAAACATTAACCTCCTTTAGCAGACATATACCATAGTTGGCCAAACACATTTCTTCTAAGGCCCCAGCCACACTGGATACGTTTTCTGGGCATCACGTACTGTCACTGCCTCCGTTTTCCTTTTGCGCCCATAGACGCCCCCATAGATGCCCCCATAGACACCCATAGACGCCCATAGATGTCCATAGATGCCCATAGACGCCCCCATAGAAGCCCCCATAGACGCCCATAGACGCCCATAGATGCACATAGACGCCCATAGATGCCTATTAGCATGGAAGGGAAACAACCCCTCACCTATTTTGTTAAGCTTGAGGGCGTGTTTCTCATTGGAAATACATGGATAAATATCATAAACACTACTCATACTAGAGGCTGTTTGTCAGTGCATCACTGGCACTGATCAATGCTGAATTTGGACTTTCATTTGGCCTACAGGGACGGTAAATACATGCCTATTTAACCAAATATAGTCCGAATATAGCTATTAAATAAATGGAATTATCCCATATTTTCTTTTTAATGTATTTTCTATAGAGAAACACAGAGGCAAAGCTGTTGGCGGCGAGGCTCCAACCTTTCAGACATGCAGCATTGATAGACACATCCAGTGTGGCTGGGGCCTAACACATGTATTTTTCATTTTTTTCAACTCCGTGTGACCTTAATCTTACCTGGGACTCGAGACCGCAGGAAGTAGAGGAATTTTCCGTTTTTGGAGTGCATGATGGCCCGCTCAATAAACTCCACCACCGAATGACAGCGGTCTTCAAACTTCGGATGGCACCACAAGCTAAATGTACCTAAACACACAAAAGGAAAGGGGGCTGTTACCATACAAGTGCCGTTTTAGTATTTATAATTTATCAGTGCATGCATTTAAGATGGTGGTGGGACTGAAGAACATGTTAGGGAGATTGGTTTGGTGTCAGTGCCATATATTATGTAGTATATTAACCCTGTTAGATCAATGGTACTACAGACCTGGATCCAGACTTTTTTAGGCCCGAGCCATGCAAAAGGCAAGGGCCTATTGTAATCGCAAGAGTGCGAGAAAGGCAGTGCGTGCACACACACTATAGGTATATGGTAATGAAAGGGCATAATTCTAATCGCACACACTCAATGGAAGTCAATGGCCGGAGGCATGTGAAAAGTCACTTTCGAGCGCTTTAGGACCTCATAGACGCGTGGGGAAGGCCGGGAGCTTTCCCAAAATATACATTTTGTTGACAAAAAAAAAAACGCTATATTGTTTTTGCTCGAAATATTTTGGATTGTTGTTGCAGCCCTATGGTCAACAACATTTTCAACCAGAATTAAATGATGAAAAAATCTATAAAAGATCCATTACTAAACCTAGGCATTTTAAGGTTATGATATAAGCAAGACTAAACCAGACCCTTTACCAAGATTTATACCAAAGATAGACTCATATTTATAATTAATTCTAAAATATACCAGGACTAAAATGTATTTTTCACTCCCAGTGAAACAATATATTTGAAAACAATCTACAAACGTAATTATGATAAATTGGATTTTTATAAAATTACATTTAAAAAGTATTTATTATATTTTAAAGGCCTAACACCAGTCCCTTAAGGCTGTTGTGGGCTGTTTGTCTTGTATGTCCTGGATTGAGGATAGCGTGTCCGTCGTCTTGATGTCGATGTTTTGTGTCATTTTTAGTCTGAGTTTGAATAATGAATGTGTTTCTAGGAATGATTCTATGGACCCATAACAGGCGATAAAACTCCCATGACACATTTCTGGGGTTGTTAAATGAGTGTAAATTCCCTCTATAATACACACTAGTTATTCTTTCCCTGGCCCCCTGGCCTCATTATTGCTCTAGTTTTCTTCTGTGTTGGGTTGACAATTACAAAAAAAAATTATTTTTATTTTTTTAATCATACATAGGTTATTTATTGATTTATTTACCTCTGTAGTGCTCCATGCGGGTGTGGTGGGTGACTCCCTGGGACCTGAAGCTGAGACTGAGGATGTATCTTGGATCAGAACTGTCCCGAACCAGAAAGGAGCCGTCAGGTTTTCCTTTGAGTTTCATCTCTGCATCGCCCCAGTTCATCGGACCCCAGTACCAACCACACTGAAGACAGTAAAAAACATATTAAACAGTTAAAAGGGGAGTTGCCACTTTTTACATTAATTAAACAGCTTCAGAGTCAATATAACGCTAACATATAAATAAAAAAATAAAAAAATATATATATATATTTTCAATGAATATTTCTGGGAAAGTTTCTGTGTTTTCAAAACATCTGGGGGCTGCCTCCATGTTGATGTTTTGTGGAGCTAAACATATATTTGAATATTTAAAGGATAAGTGTATCTAACCTTCTCGAGCTCTCGTAGACTGGCGGTAAAGTTGCTAGCCTCAGACCTCCTCAGAGCACACAACACAGGGGGCGGGGCCTGCCGAGGGGGCGGGGCTTCAGCCAGGGAGGAGGCCGTGTGGGGGAGGGCTCGGAGAAACGCATCTGAAATAAAAAGGGAAGTCTTAATATTACTCAAAAATTAAATTCAGTGGCTCGCCATAAATCATGTTTAAATCAGTAACGCTTGTGTTACATTTATGTAGTGGTTGTACCATGGATGGATTATAATATCAGGATAACCACCGCCATGTTTTACCAGTGGCCAAAATAACTTTAACGTATTGTTTATGACATCACCACTCTTTACTGCCTTCACATCCATTGGTCAGAGCTGACCACGTGGTTCGTGTAATACAAGTGTGCAGGCTCAAGGGTTGCAGAGCATGGAAGTAACTCAAAAGAAAAACACTGGTGACCATGGGGCAAAACTATACAACGTTTCTTTTAACAGGTTTTCAGCCTAGCAGTCGTTTTTCATGCCAATGTAATCTCATGCAGTCCCATCCCTAATTGGTGTAACATTAATTTGGCCAAAGATCAGAATGTCCTGGAGCAGTCCTTACCGTTGAGGCTGAGGCTGTGGTGAATAGACAGGTGAGAGGGGGGAGGAGGGGGAGGCAGGGGAAGGGACTGGAGAGATGCTCCCATCACACTGAGCAGGAAGGGCCCTCGCTGGACTGGGACACCAGACGCAAAGTCATCTGCACCAGGGGACATATACAGGGGACAGGAGAGGGGACAGGAGAGGGGACAGGAGAGTGGACCGGAGAGGGGCAAGCCAGAATATACAACAGGAGAGGGAACAGAGGAAGTCAGGAAGAGGATAAAAAGACAATAGTGTGTGAGCAAAGGAGCAAAAGGGGAAAGAGGAGGGGTTGAGGAGAGGTGGTAGGGAGTAAGTGTATAGTCCAAGGAAGGAAGTGTGGAAAGAACAGAGCAAAAGGAGAGTAGTGGAAGTGACAATGTAGCAAAGGAGGGTAGGACATAAGGTTGCATAGAGAACAGAGGAGATATGAAGTGGTGAAGTAGCGTAGTCCATAGTGTTGGATCATGGATTAAGGAAAGGAAAGAAGAAAAAGTAGCATTTAAACGCAGTATGAAAAAGAGTAGGGAAAATATTTGGCAATGAAATAAAAAATGTAATAAGGGAAAAAAAAAGATGGAAGTGGATTGCAGGATAGATGACACAAATAGAGGAAGTAGAAGAAGAATATAGGAAAGGAGAAAAGGGTAAAAAATAGTTTAGGGAATTGTAGGCACGCCCACAGACCAAGGACACAGTCAGGAGAAGGTATAGGAGAAATAAAAAAAGAAGCCACTAAAGTGTATGCTCCTAGTGCACCAATGCAGCTGGAGAGAAACCATGACATACACACTTGGCAATGAGCGAAAGTCTGATCCTACAACCAATGTTCTGATCGCCAGTGAAAACTGCTAAAAAACGTAGGTAAATAAGTGTTAATAAGTGTGAATATCATGGTAATCAATATAAATAATAAAAAATGTAAAAAGACACCAGAAATGCTTTATAGTTTCCATCTTGAAATAGTTTGGTGATTCTGTGTCTAAACTAGAAATACAATTTGAAGAAGAATAAAAACACGGTTAAACATAATTTTGAATCCATATGCATCAAATCTGAATAAAGAACACATGATCATTTAAAAAATACAGTGTTTTATCTTACAGTCTACCTGTACGTCTTTAGAAGAACCCATTAGAGACACTGTGTAATATATCATGTGTTTACTATAGCTGCTGCGGTTACAGAGGGCTGTGAGCAGAGGACTGTGAGCAGAGGACTGTGAGCAGAGGACAGAATGTGGGTCAGAAAATAACAAATGGCTCCCAGTGTCGAGAGAAAAAAAAGCTAGTGAAGCGGCAAAATCACACTGAGCACTTTCTGTACAGTTTTTAAAAACATGTGCTACTGTCAGGCCTATTGCTCCAACTACTAACTATTGGACCAAAATCATTTCAGTTATTTATTGATAGTAACTATCAATATATTGGGACATGTGGATAGTTTTATAAAATATATATATATATATATATATATATATAT
>JAVQKC010024449.1:0-12811 GCA_036025475.1 Philypnodon macrostomus | reverse complement strand
TGTGTGTGTGTCTCTGTGTGTGTCTGTGTGTGTCTGTGTCGGTGTGTGTCTGTGTGTGTCTGTGTGTGTGTGTGTGTGCGTGTGTGTGTGTGTGTGTCTGTGTGTGTGTATGTGTGTGTCTGTCTGTGTGTGTCTGTGTCTGTCTGTGTGTGTCTGCGTGTGTGTGTCTGTGTGTGTGTCTGTGTGTGTCTGTGTGTGTGTGGGTGTCGATGTGTGTCTGTGTGTGTGTGTGTCTGTGTGTGTGTCTGTTTGTGTGCGTCTGCGTGTGTCTGTCTGTGTGTGTCTGTGGATGTGTGTGTGTCTGTCTGTGTGTGTCTGTGGACGTGTGTGTGTCTGTCTGTGTGTGTCTGTGGATGTGTGTGTGTACGTAACAGGAGCGTTTAGCAGCATGAGCCTGGGTGCGTGAACATAATCGCCGTGATATACAACGTTAGAGCCATTTCTTAATAGTGGTGTTTTAAGAACAGCCATTAATGCAGCTTGTAAAATATTCCCAACACCATGCCAAACACTCGGGTCTACTTGGGCTCCCCTGCCCGCTCCTCTCCTTCCCTCACCTCATTTGTGGCACAATTTATTTAACTCGTTAAAAACGATTCGGTGAAAATTCCCAGTTGAGTGACCAGGCTTCCGTCCTCCATTTTTCTTTGTTTTTTCCTCTCTTCTCTTAAACTAACCTGAATAATGTTGTCAGAACTGCTCGAGAATGAAGTGCTAAGTGTTGGTTTTTATGGGGAGGAAACAGAGTGGAACTGTAGTGTGTGTTGTGTGATGCCTACTTAGACACACAATTTTAAATGCCTATATTCCCCGGCCCTCTGAAATGCTTGCCGTGAATATGTTATGAATTACAGCCTGTTTGCTGATGAGATGGCCTTAATGCGTTAGCGAAAAGATCATTAGCGGTGGTGGGAATGCTGCGTGTTGTTGACATGTGTTCGTTTGGACGGTAACGGCTTGAACAGTTTCATTAGCGCACCTTGGTGAAAATCTGTTCTCAATTGTTGTGGTGATTTCTGCTGGTTTAATTTGGACAGTAAAGGCGTTGGCAGCTCTACCCACCGCAATGTCGTGACCACTTAGCAATGCGGACTCCCTTCCCATGCGCACAAAAAAACACATATGCTAAGCCCCCCCACCCACCCACCCACCCCCCCTACACACTCACCCCCCCTACACACTCTTTGTTCTACATATCACGGCTCATAATTTGTTTTCCACAATTGCGATGTGTCATGAGTGAAGAGTCTCAGTTTAAAGGGTGTGAATAATGTGCTGAAAATTGCTCAAAGTGTCTTTTAAAGGCAACATAAACCTGCTGAGTTGCACGTTTACGGCCTTTAATAATGCCAAATACTGTACACGTGTGGCAGGAGAAGCATGAGAAGGGCTATTCTTAAACACACAGGTCTAAATGTGTGCAATGGATTATCCTACATCAATTTTACAAGACAAATTAAGAGCCAACCAATGTACTTAAGTCACATACTGTACATATATGTGTGTCTTTTTTAAGTCATAATCACACTGTTACTATGTTCCTTTTCTAAACAGCATTTAAACTACAGCATATTGAACTCCCCAAACCCCATTTTAAACCAGTTATAAACCACGGGCAAGTTCCTATGTTGTCTGTCAAATTTGCTGTTTCTCTCTAAACTCTCATCTGATCCATTTCTCCTCCGGGCCTTTGTCTGTCTCAGCTGACAGCTGCTCTGAGCACCTCTGACTCTGCCTGAGGATCAGCCCAGATACACTGTCACACAAATAACTCAGACTTGAGAAAAAGTGGGTGGCTACAGCAGTTAAAAACAATATAATTTAGAAATCTTTTAATTGGGATAATGCATTTACCCCAGAACTAGAGTACCAGTGCAAGATAGGGCTAATTCTTTGACAGAGCCTGATCTAATTGCAGTCATAAAACAAAAAATGTGTAGCTAGTTTATAGTTATAAATAAAGTGTGCTCTTCAAACCCATTGGTTGATGCCTTCAGCAAAGCTCACTCCCCCGTTTTAGCTTCACTCGTTTTTTCAGATCATTTGCACTGACAAAAACACAATGCTATACAGATGTGTTTACTTGAGTAACATTTACTTAATTTATTGAATGATTGAATTAATTTTTATGAAGTAATACACATTATGCTCTATCCACCTCTACTGTATATGTTACCTCAGTATTGCTTTATTTTGCTTTATTTGTGAAAATGTGTTTCTTGTTCATTTATTTTGTAAAGATTTGATATAATTAAACTGTTTAGTAACCAGAATCTGCAGATTATTGAATGCTTTCTCTGTTTTTCTAATTAGCAATTTTTTTTATATATAAAATCAGAAGTTACATTTAAAAAAATCCAATACCTTTTCATTGTTACTTGATTAATTCGATTTTATATCTAGTTTTTATTGATAGATTATATTTTTATTATATAATGAGTAACACAGTACTGGTGTAGCTGTGACCTTGCATGTGTGTGATAGCTGCCCTGGATGTGATTGCCTGTCTGTATGGAGAGGTGTGTGAGGTGTGAGGGGTTTAACGGGGCTAATAAAGTCTGTTCTCTTTCATTAGCACGGCTAGCTAAATGAGCTGGTGTTTGTGCGTGTTTAGGAGAGTGTGACTGTTAACTAGGTAATACGCTGTGTGCATGTATTCATTAAGCATGTGTGATGTTGTTAATAGCACACCTCGTTGGCTGGGCAGAATGAGCCTGTTAAAATGGTGTACAACTATGCTTGTGTACCGGGCATTAACAAAGACAGACCTATGTTTGTGGGAGAGTGTTATTCCTCACATTCACACAGCTGCAAGGGAGGTGTGAGATGCCAGTGTGGTGTGTTGGTATCTCCATCAGACAAGCTATTTTGTTCTCTGCAAAATGTATACATATTTCTGTCATAGTCACGTCTATTCCTATTGCATATATATAAAATGTATTTAAAAGTTTTATATATATGCAATAGGTCTGAATTTGTTACTTTTGACAGCAGAAACTGCCATTGATGATCAGCAGGTACCATGTTATTGTTTGTTTGTTACTTACAGGTGTTCAATACTTGTCAAAACACTAAGTGAGTATACAATGAGTAAGTATATAATATTCAATAGCTCTATATGCCTACAGGGTACAGGAAAGCTCACCATACACTTACCTAACCAACCGGGTCAATGGATTACTAGGGATTTCTTAATACATTCAGCTTACATTACTGAATTTAGACACTGAAACATTGTATGTAAATAGCAAAAAAAGCCCACTAAACAGATGACTTATACAGGCCGCAAAACTCAACAGTGAATCGAGAGGAAACAGTTAAGATGTGATTCTAAACAAGCATTAGTTTGACAGCCATTCACTAAAGACCAAACCAGAGATCGGCTGAAAAAGCAGGTACAGTGTTTGCGAGCAGGAGTTATGATGTGTTCACGTGGCTGTAACCTCAGGTGTGGTTGTTAATAGCGGCTCCTGGGAACTTTGAAGTTTCTCACAGCTCCTTAAAAATGACCAAATGAAAAACCTTCGCCCAGATACATGTCAGGCAAGAAAACAATTTGATAAAGTCTCGCTGCTCTGTACAGTACCTGAGTGGTAATTTGACACTAATTTATGACGTTACATAGGGCACAGACAGAGTACGACTTCAAGTTAACCTTTCAAAAACCCCAAAAAGGAAAAAGTCACCCCATTAGTACAACTGAAGGGTCTGTTTAAGTCTTTTTATCAGGTGAAGGTGCATGGGCGGAGTTGGTAGGGCACAGTTTCTATGTGTTTTAGATCTTTGTAGTGGTGATTCTGCCCCAAGCCAATTCACTAAGAGGATTGTGTCAGGAACCAGTGGCTAACTCAATGGGTCCATCACTGAATCAAGGGGGGCACAGAGCAAACTCATATTTTTCATCTAACATATAAATTGTGAATGTGTAGCAAAAATCTAAATTTACAAATCTAGTTGATAGTGTTCATAGGCCGTATAGGACAACCGGAGAAAGGAAGGTAAACTGCTCAAGACCCCCTTAAGTGCCAGCATAACCTTAAGACCAGAAGCATGCCTAACTAAAACCAGGGAGAAAACTATTACCATTACTAGTACCATGGGCTGGGGTACCACAATGCATTGATAGTATAGTGCAGTGTAGTTTTCAACACAGTATCTCTCCAACCTAGCCCATGCCACCTTTCCGTGCATAATCTTGTGTACCAAAAATAAAAAGCAGCAATCACAGGCTCAGATTTTTACCATCTGTTAATGAAGGCGGATGGAGCTTTGCCTTTAATTTAGTGCAACTTTTATGTCTCTCTTTAATGAGTCGTTCAACATGTGCGCCGGTGTCGTATGCTAGCTCGGGCCCGTCTTCCAGTGCTAATGTGCTAATCTGCTGTTTAGTCCAACCAGATGGCCTGCACTCCCCCCTTATTGTAGAGCTATAGAGGAGGAAGTTACCTGCAGCGATCTCCCCTCATTAAAAATACTTGGGCCTAAATTACCGCTAGTTCCCTTGACGACATGCACTTTATTAACCTCTATTCAACAAACACCGATTGCAATATTTTTTTTTTTCTAGGAATACCCCTATTTAGTTGATTATTTATCTAACTCTTTCCTAGGCATCTGACAGTTCTCCAATGCATCCGTCACGCTTTGGCATCTACATCACACAACCGCTGGTATGTGCTGACTTCATATAAAACTCACACATTCTGAGAATAAAATCGGAGCAGGAGATGAAAGCGAGTGAGATCTGAAAGCAAGATTGGTAAAAAACAAAAAAAGAACTTAATGAAAATGCCATATGTAACGTAATCAGAGCGACCACACAGCGGGATTAGACATGTTGTATATCTGTCATAGAAGCATATGTTAAAAGCGCTTTTTAGGCGATGCCCTCTGTACGTCTATCAAGTTCAAACCAGCACGCATGAGTGGGTTCAACAAGCGGGGGGGAGGCGCCGGGTCAGGGGTGAGGGAACAAGGGATGGAGGAGAAAAAGTAAGTGTTATATACCAAGCACTTTGACAATGGAAATGTTGAAGCGAAATGTTGTAAAGCTTCAGAGTTTCTTCAGAAGGCTGCTGGAAACTTTTAGATCAGGTTCTGACCACGTGACCGGGGCGACTATCTCCCACAGTTGTATAAACACGCTGGCTCCGTCTTTCAGCGAAAAGACAATGAACTTTCTTGGACTGTCTAAGGCTGTCCGCACACCAAAACCACATAGGGCTAAAAATGGGTCCTTGTCATAGGCTATTAGGAGTACATTTGCTGTGTCCACAAAGTTTTCTTCCAGTTTCAAGGCCTTCTCACAGTGTTTGGATTTTGCACTCCATCGTATTATAGAAGATAATTAAACTGCTGCACTGGAGTTTGATCAACAGATAGAAAGGAGTGACACTCTGTATAGATATTATATACACAAATACTATGCATAATAAATTCAAGGCAAAACTACAAGTGATATTCATTTTTAAAACTCAACCTGAGGCTTAAAACTTTGACTTAGGCACATGTTACAGAAAAAAAATGTGTTGTATATTTAAGCAAAGACATATCTATTGTTCTGCCTGAAATCCCTAAATTTAAAATATATCAGTGTTGGTCCCTTATGAGCATAGTCAGACTTGACTTGGACTCCAGTCACCTCGATGACTTATAAATAGCTTCCAAATGTAATCAGCACAAAACAATCACATTAAAGCAACGATTACAGAGTATTATGTTGCGTCATTTACAGATACTTAAATGAATTAAGAGAGGGTTAACTGCTTGTAACACATTTCATACTGTCCCAAAGGAAAAAAAAATATCCTGAGCGTTTTTTGAAGCTGGCTGCTTCATAGTCAGACCTGTGCTTTCCAACTTTTAAATTATATAAAAACTAGTGTTTCAAAGCCAAAGCTGATGAAAACACATTAAAAGTCACCAGAAAAGAGGCATAGCCCATTTTAGGTTGTAAAGACCATATAAGAAGCCAATCCCTAAATCATAGGTCTGACTTGTTCGTTGGATTCGTGAGCGACTTCAGTTAAATATATTACATTCAAATGCAGTTATCTGGGCTTCGGTCTGTTCTTATCTCCAGCATTAGCCTTTGACCCGAGGTCTGCGGACTGCCACAAAATGCACGGCTGCTCCTGCACAGTATTTACACGACCGCTCAACAGCCCGCGATGCAATGATTTATGAAAAAATAACAGGATCCGCTTCCCCACTGCACCTTCTGTCCACAGAGTTAGAAATATAGAACAAAGATAAACACAGTTGACACTGACAGAGGAACAGCGGAGAAACAAGAGCCAGAGGACAATAAATGAGACATTAAATAGATGCTACATTTCTGTTATGTTGTGATATCTTGGTGGTCGTTAACAAATTGTGGATATATAGAGCAAAGATTATAGACAAAATCAGAAATCCAAAAAGATGATGATGAGATGATGAGAAGACGTTGTGCTGATAAATATTAGCTTATATAGATGACATGCAAGATCAAATCAACCAGCTAGACCGCAAATACACTAGTCACAAAAAGTATACATTACTGTCACATGGGTTTTGACAAATACCCCATTATTATCATATGCTGTAATAAAGTTCACCCAAAAGTCAATTAGCCCCAAATTTATGTCACTATTCATATGATACATCCATTATTCATCCCGCTATTAGTAATAATGTGAGGCTGATGTTTAATTTCCAAATATAATGTGTCATTATCTTATTCACAGCTCGTTATTCTCATACTTCGCATATGAGGCAGTGTGTGCTTTATACGCGAGACAGAGACAGTTTCCCAAAAATCAGATAGTACAGCTTAAATCTATGAATGTCACAAATATTAACACTATTAGGTAATTTCCCTCAAACTGTATTAAAGGCTCCAGTGCTTATTGTATTTCCCCCCCCAACCAGTAAACACATCCACACAGAGCTTCCAACACACTGCCTGTATTAATTACAGCTCAGCTCTATTAGAAAAGGTAAACAAACTGTCACACACACCATTAACTGCTCCTCCGAACCCCGCTAATTCAAGGCTCTAAAAGTTGTTTATACAGCCATACAGTGGATGGACGTGGACGCTGATAGTCACTGACAGTAATGACCGCTGCTAATCTTTGTATGTCTAACCAAAGGACTGTTCCCTGGCACTGTGGCACAAGGAGCCTCTGAAATGGGGTTCTCATAGCACCACACAGTCAACTCTCATTCAAGCAAAGGACTCTGGACTTTATACTTTCATGCTGTGGTTTTTATAGGAGGCTTTTGTAAATGATGCAGTAACAGTATATTGCACATTCGAGAACTGCTATACCTCCTGCTTAGATTTGTGCCACAAAACATTAAGAATATTAGACTTTGGGGTAAAATTCAAATTACAATCATCGGGTTCTAGAGCAATAACGTTCATATAATATCACTATATCAGTCACTCGTTATATGGTAGTTACTGTTATGAACTATTTCTACTTCTTTCAGTGCCTTTCACATCCTGCATTATGTTTTCTGTTGTTAAAAACTCAAATGTTGTGGTAATTATGGTAAATATGTGACTTTCTTGCACCTATTCTAGTTCCAACTCTATTTAGATTTGTTAATTCACATTTAGATGTAATGTAATGTCTTGGGATGGTGTGAGAATGCCAGAGAGAACCTGTAAATGGGGAACATGCAGACTCTGAGCTACGCACTTGAATGTTGTGTAGAAGTAAAAGTGAACACATCAATATAAATGTTCATAAAACAGATTTCTTAAGATCTTAATGTCAGCTTTTTAATCCTGTTTGTTCATAGATAACAGCATCTCTTATCATTAGCCATTAACGATCATTCAGGCTCACTAAACTAAACCCAAATGTACAGATTTTTTCTTTTATTAGGACTTTGATTTCCTTCACTTCCGTCATTACCTCTTTATATTCAAGATTTATTGATGCTTGTTATTTGCCATATCCAGGTGTGAAGATAAACTATTGGAAAGCCGTTACAATGGGCAAACAAACAGGCCTCCCCTCTGTGCCATCCGCAGGTGTGGTCAGAGACATCCAGCTGAATCTTCTCAACAACATCCTTGCTGCCTCATTAACAAATCATAAAGTGTGTGCGCGTGTGTGTGTGTGTGTGTGTGTGTGTGCGTGTGTGTGTAAAAGCAGGCGTGAGGGTGTGAGGCGTTCACATGGTCAAGTTAACATGGGACATCAAAGACTTAAAACAGGTTTGAATAATAAAACGCCAGATCTAACTGGTTTTGTACACTATTTTTCAAATGTAGTCATGGGGAATAGATGATGGAGGCATTTTGGGACAACAAATAAAACATGTGATGGAGACAGACGGGATGAATGTGCTGAGAACAGGCTTGAAAGCGTCTATAGTGAAGTTTAATAGAGCTGGAATGCAATAATAATATTCCACTCTGTAAAACTCGAATCGTATTCACTAGTAAATATTTCAGCTTTAATATCATCTCTCTGACAGTGCATGTGAGCCATTTATGTGCCGCCATCTTTATCCGCAAAGAGCAGTAAAGAGCAGTCAACGGCTATGGACTTTATTTGGAGACGTTTTGTGAGCGCTGAAAAATGCCCCCCCGGCCTCTTAATGTATGCTGGTACCCTATAGTTGTGCATTTAGAAGCACATGGAGCAGGCTTACATGTGCCAGACGGAAGTGGCCGAATACTCAGAAGAGTATTGTTACTATGTTATAATTCAGTAGTCAGATAATTCAATCAACGTACTGCATGTGTAGTAGTGTGGGTATGATAAGGAAAGTTACATTTTGTTCTCTGCATTTAACCCATCCTTCCCAATTCCACAAGGCTGACCTGTCAAGAGCAGCAACTGATCACAGAGCAGTGGCTATGGCTCCTTCACTAGATCTGAGTCTGATCCTGTTCAGAAGGATTACACTATTGTGCATGTTTAGTACCTGGAGAACCCCCACTTGAACACATGCAAAGATGCGATATTGAACTACTTAACATGTGCTCACATCATCAGCTGCTACGACTACTAAATCAATAACTAACTAACAAATAATAATAAAATTCACAGAAAGTATTTGTATTTGAGTAGATGTATCTGTTGTCTCCATTTGAAGTGCCAGAATGAGTCTGGGCAGAGCAGGATGCCAGGCCGTGCCTTTTAAAGGCTCTAATGTGGCAGTGGTTTTCATGGCGGTTGGCACAGAGCAGAGTGGGGAGGCTAAAGAAAGAGGGTTATAGTTACACAGGAACACCACAGGCATCAAACAGCGGCACATATATGAATTCTCTGTGTCCTCACTTCATCCCTCCCTTCCTGCGGCCCTTCCATTCACAGTGTGGTTCCGAGCGGATCAGAGCGGACCCTACCCCGACGCCTTTCATCCTGTCGTTTCTTTTCTCTCTCTCTGCTGCAGAGGGACCGAAGGGGGAATCAAAACAGTCAGACTTCCCTCTAAACTCATCTTTTATTAATCAGGCCTCAGTTGTGTGTCAGGGAGAGCGGGTGACGCGGAGAAAAGGCGGCGTGTCGAGTTAGAAATCATCAAACTGACCACTTACAAATGCCTTAGGGTGTTTCATATTTCTTTCTCTGCTAAGCCATCCTCAAAAAGCTAGTGTGTTGTGCCTAAGTATGTGTCATAGATTCAAAAAGAGAAAAGACATTAGAAAGACTGGCCTGCTCTCCAAACCTTTATACCATTCATGAAAGCTTGCTCTCTTTACTGTCCACAGCTCCGAGCGGATATTCCGGGTGGTGTTATTCCAGGTGTGGAGTCGTCGAGGTCTCCGTGCTGTGACCCTGTTATCCTGGGAAGAGGGGAGAGTATTAGAGGCATGCCGGGAGAGGAAGAGACTCTATATCAAAAACACATTGCAGCCCCGGCCTGTATCAGTAAAGCTGCGTATAGCTACAAATAGAGAGGTGCACTCTGCTTATAGACGAGCACACGTACAAGGCGCACATAGGGATTCCATTGTGTGTGTATATTTACAAAGCTGTATGAATTACAAATCCTTGGTGGGATCTCATCTGGATTTGCAGGTACAGCTTGACGTCTTAATACATAGAAATATAGTACAAAAAAGTCTAAAATATCTGTCGTAAATAAAAATTAGACACTGTTGCTGCACATTCAAAATTTGCATTGTCAAAAATTCAGGTGTTTTATCATTAAAAGTCCAGGAAACAGGTAAAGATATATGTAATAATAATTATATAGTGTAATAACTGAAAAAGTCACTAATGCATTTGTTTAACAGAAAATGTACATTTAAAGCTCCAAAATCTCATGCTACAGTATCTACCAGTGGAGAGCACAAACTGAGCACAGCTTAATGTGAAGCACACTCCTGAACACCCAATCTTGCATAGACTGCATAGATCTGATACAGGCTGTCCGTGCCAGGCTGCAACTAGCCAGCACTGGCATTGTAGTCTGCATGCTTCCCACATGGTGGCTCAAAATACTACACACGTCATCTTTAAAGTGTACTCTGTTTACATATTTGGACACAGAAAAATCTTCTCAATAATGATAAAGGAAAATACTGACAATGAAAAAAAATAAAAACCTTCATAATTATCGGTAACAAAATCATCTGAAAGGAGAAGAAAGCCAGTGAGGTAATTGATTGACTGTTTTGTTGGTCAAATGTGATCTTCATCGAATTAATATCCAACAGAAACACAAAATGAAGCATCATGCCACACCAGATCGATAAATTATACAGGTTACCTTGGTGAAATGCTAACACAACTTCACAATTATGTTCTGTTGTGTCTATATGTGCATGATAACTATGTGACCCATAAATACAGGGTTAAAACAGCCTGTTAAACAAAAGTCCCCAACATAATGAACAGCTCCAAAGCGACCACTGACAAATGGCCCGTGGTGTTTCATTACGTGCATACATGGACAGAGACGAGCGTGTCTATGTGCGTTATTGAAAACAGTTTGTATGATGCTTTGTTGAGGCTTTTGATGTCAAGCTCTGAGTTCATTTCGCCTCTCCGCACTTAAACCATCATTATGGGCAATTAAATCCTGTCAAAGGCTGAAACATAGTAACTGGCACTGGCTCCGGAACACACCGCTGTGCTTTTTTTGGTAACATTATAGATCTGGGTATGTACAGATATGCATGTTTTCATTCAGTAAATACAGTAATAAAACAGCATTCCCCGTATCGGCACTAAATGCTAGTTTGCGATCGGCTGGACGCAGAACGCCGGAGGCAAGGGGGAAAGGCGGCCATATTGGACACGTTCGCCGCCAAATCCCAATTTTAACGACTCGATTCTTTGATTAAAACCTAAATGGTTCCAGTCGAAGAGAAAAAGAAATCAAATTGAGACATCTAAGCGATGAAAATAGCCTGTTCACCGTGTTTTAAGAGGCACGTGTTGGCCCGGGACGTCAGTTACGAGCTGCAGATGTTTGCATGCTTTTTTTTTTTATGATTGTTGTTATTTTCAAATTGCGGCCGTTTCCGTGATGAGCTTTGCACTCGTTTACCAGAATTGCCATGTGTTGTATTCGCATGTGGTCAGCGAAAAACCCCAAGTAAAAAAAAAACAGAAATCGAGAGAACTGTTTAATTAACCATAGTTGTAATCTATGTTCTTTATACACCCTAATCCCTGGAAACTGCAGTAGTGATTATACCAATGATAGACCAGCCACATTCACAAGCACGCAGTTATGTTATAGACGTGGTATATTATGGAGCTAGAGTAATCTAAATCTACAATAATGACCCCTGGCTTGTGCGGGCTGTCTCACAACGATTCTTCATGTGGTTTTTACGGGTTATGAGAGGAGAGAATGCTTTCACCTCTTCCTTGCTGGATGTGGAGAGTCATAAAAACAGCACCTGCTCGCTCGCCCGATCCCCTCTGTCTGCGCTGCATCTGAAAGAAGAAGACAGCCAGTGACGTAATCTGATTGACTGTTTTGTTGGTCAAATTCGATCTTCATTGAATTAATATCCAACATCCAGTTGATGTTCAGCACATTTGCTCCAGGGAGTGGACATTACCTCTAAGAACATCAAATGAAGACGCATTATGCCAGCATTCGCACAAGATCTATCATTTGCTACATGTTATCTTGGTGGAAGATGTGTTGGTCTGTGCTAACTCAACAAACCTGATCTCTTTTCAACTCAATTACTTTTTGACTTCCTGGTGATTATGACTCAACTTTGCGCCGGGCTGAAATACACGTCCCGCTGAGTTGAGGAAATATAAGCGGAGCCCGTCCCGCAGAGATGCTGACCTGTGGTGACCCCGCTGAAGTTCAAAGTCAATTACCTAAACAGGAACATGACAATAAGTGCATAATTAAGCCTTAATGTTGTACTTTTGTTTGGATCCATGCGGCGTTCATTTTGTTTCAGATGATGGAATAGAGATGATCTTTGGGTGGCCTGACAGCACAGATTAGTAAATCTGGAACCTTGAAAATTCACAGGTTTTGAGTTAATATTTTTGTAGCAATAAACAAAACAAATCTATGCATTGAACAAACATACCTGTTCTGCAATTATCAGAATTCTCTTTTCACTATTTCATTTAATATTCATCTTTTAATGATAAAATATATTTTTTTACTAATATTGAAATATATAAATGTATTTTATCATTTATATTTCATGGACAAATATTATTATTGGACTCAGTGGGCTCCGTGGACTCGTTGGGCTCCGTGGACTCGGTGGGCTCGTTGGGCTCGGTGGGCTCGGTGGGCTCGCTGGGCTCAGTGGACTCGTTGGGCTCGGTGGACTCGGTGGCCTCGGTGGACTCGGTGGGCTCGGTGG
>JAVQKC010024447.1:0-13972 GCA_036025475.1 Philypnodon macrostomus | reverse complement strand
GCTTCAGAGTATCGAAGCGTTTCATTGGCTCAGTGAATGTTCCGCTCTGTGATTGGTTCAGAGTGCTTCAGAGTGTTCAACGCGTTTCCATGGTTTGACAAGTGCTAAACAGCTACTCCCGGAGCGTTGTAGTTTACCGAAGTCATACCAAAACTTTTTTGATGGAGCGCCTTGAGCGCCGTGTGACACAAAATCGCTTGGAGGTCAGTAAGCACATCCAGAATTATTCCATATATAAGTCGCTCCGGATTATAAGGCGCACTGTTGGATTTTGAGAAAATTAAAGGCTTTTAAGTGCGCCTTATAGTGCGGAAAATACGGTACTTTACATCACAGAACATGGACAGATTTCAATTTGGATTTTTCAATCAAGTTCTTATTTTACTGTGGTACGTGTGCGAGATTGTTTTTAAATGTCACAAACATGTTCTGGGACTGCTCACAATATACTTTCAGGAGCTCGCTGGGTTTATATTCTAGGTATCATTTCAAAGATGTGTAATTTAGCTTATTCTATTATACAATTTTGATATTCTTTTGTAAGTGCATTAAAAGGGCAGACAAGCCAATCACTGGATGTAGATTTAATGTAATGTTTTTTATTGTGTGTATTGTGTTTATAGTGTTCATTTCAAAACATTTCAACAAGACAATAATAAGATCCAAAAAGGGTAAATCGGGTGTAGATAATAGGAGTATAAGAATATTGTGTGAATATAGTGATTTTGCTTGTGTGTGTGTGTGTGCGTGCGTGTGTGTGTATTTGTGTGTGTATGCGTGTGTGTATGTGTGCGTGTGTGCGCATGTGTGTGTGTGTGTGCGTGTGGGTGCGTGTGGGTGCGTGTGTGTACATGTGCCAACAGAGTAAGAAACGAATGAAAACAACTATTATGAATTATTGCTTCCATTATCCCTCACCACTATCTAACTAACACTCAGTCATCATCACACCAACACACATCATTCAATGTACTTTTGATTGAGGTGACGCTAACTTACATTACTGTACATGACACTGTAGGCAGTGAATAGTGATAAAAGTCGCCCACATACAACATGTGCAATCATGAGTGGCAAAGGCTTTTCAGTGACACAAAGACTGGAAATGAATCATAATGACTGTAAAATAGACCCAATCCCAAACTCATCCATTAATCAATTAGCATTTCAAACAGCATATCTAGCAACAGGGCCTTTACTTTCTCCATTATCTCAGATGTGATTGAGTTTCTCCATTAGTATTTTCAATTTAGATCTACCTAAGGATAGCATGCAAATGAAGCTTTACAGGGGGTCGTCAGGACAGGAGCTCCACTTGACAAAAAGTGACAACTTATTTAAAAACGGCGGCCTTTCGAGAACAATGTACTCCGAGAGTGAAGCTTTATTCATTTAGGTGCGCCGATATTCCAATCACATTTGGAGAAAACAATTACACGGTGGCCTAACATTCACCCCTATTCACTGGATGCAATTACGGCTGACAGAGCTGGAGGCCAGGTTTCTCCCCACGGAATCAAAACAGCAAAACTTCCTGATGCCAGCACACGTGAAAACATGTAGACAGCACACCTGGCACACACAAGCCTTGGCTCACAACAAATAAATAAGATGATTATGCAGTCAACATTCGAACTAGATAAAAGATAAGGAATCCTGCAGAGAAAAGCGTGAAGAAATGCAAAACTCCTGATGCTTGGTGCAACACAGTGGAGGCTTATAGAAAGGAGAAGAAAGGTAGTTTAGCTTAATACAAATATAAAAGGACTGGGAAGATGAAGCAAGACTAAAATGAAGTAAGAAATATAATCCAAGCTTTAAAAGAGCGATGTGTACTTCACAGACCTTCAAAATCTTTAAGGCCCAGTGTGTCATACAAACCACTCACTGAAACACTGACGATGAAGCTGCTATCTTATTTGCTTATTCTTTTTTTATCTAAAATGTTTTCCTTTTGTTTAGTAAGTGTCAACAGGACTACTTTTGTCTAGAAACACCTGAAGGGTAACTAGTTTTGCCACCATATGCTGCCAGACACAACAGACCTTTAGAGAATGTTTTTGTATTACATGGTGTTGAGTCACTAGAGCTTCTGTTTCTAAAAGACAGAGAGTGTTCTTTTTAAGCATCGTGTTTATTAAATTTACGCACTACATTAATCTTGTGAAGCCAGCTCTGACATTTCACTATATTGCTCTATTTTTATAAAACAGGTAAATGGTGTTTTTCCTCTTTACTGTCAAAGCTCTAAGAGGAAGAGATCATAAACTCTCTTCAATCACAAAAACAATCTCTGGATAATATGCATTTGCAAGACTAACAGAACTTCAGACCATTAGCAGGCCATATGTGACACTATTAATTATCTTGTACATTTGTTCATTACAGACAGACTGTCAGGCTAATGTTATACTTAAACAATTGATGGAAAATAAGTCTCTGATGCCATGGCACTAAAATGTAAATGTGAAAGGACAGAAAAACAACAATCCAGATAAAGCCATAAATGAAAATGAATCTCAGTTGACAGAGCATCTGTGGGATGCATCATGAGCCCGACTTTGACCTGAATGACCGGACAATAAACAAACTGACAATAGTTTATAATGTTTTCTTGTTTTAAGTTTGTGATTATGTCCATATGTTTAAAAAAGAGACTGTAATAAAGAAAGGTAACTAATCAAATGGACATTAAGTGATTCTGAATGGTTAGTTTAATATTACAGTATTACTACATCTAATACATCGATATTACATCATTTTAATAAACTTCCTTTTTAGTTCTGAACTCTGAAGAGAGCGCAGTCTACTGGCTGAAAGAATGACTGGACTTTATTCCTTGAGGATCAGGAGCAGCAGTTCTGACATTTAAGCAGTCGAGCTCATTTGACTGCACAGGCAAATATTACTCTCACTGCATCAACCCCAGATGTTTAGAGATGCTCATTTAAATTAGTGTGAGCCACGCATATGTGCACTGATGTGTGAGACCCACACTGCAGTCTGTAGGTTTTCTTCTGTCGGGATGCCAAGTCCGAGGGACACGTTCAGAGCTCATCCTACAGCTCAATCATTCCACACAAAGTCTTGGTATGTGTCCTGAGTAACAAATTAGGCTCTAAATAATTAAGCTAATTAGGCTTAGACAGACAATACCTAAATGCTAATTATCGGCTAATTAAGAGAAATGAATCCACAGCTGTATTTGTTTCCTATCCAAAGTGCACTGGCACACAGCTCCCTTGTCACTATAATACTAATTGAAATGATTTTTGATTCATGTTGTGTGACTGGCAGTGTGCTGGGACATTAATGTGCCTTTATTTGTGCGTCGTGTGGGTCTCCAGTTCAGCGGAGCTAATAAGGTTATGCATGCTCCTAACAAATGCATACTTCACAAACAGCAGCTTTCGTAATTAAAGGACAAAGCATCAGGGGCTTCTTTACATTATAATGGGTGACAGCTTGCTTCAAATGTGTGTCACCAAGACAAGAAATACATATCATGCTTTCACCATAATGTGGTAAATATATGATTAAGATATAAGATTCATATTTGATTGTGTTAGCCTTGAGCTAAATGTAGTTTTTTTTGTTAATAATGCTCTACACAACAGCAAAAAGCCCCTAAACTTAAAATGAACTATTAGTTTGTGATCGTTCTTTTTCTTAAACAGCACAGTTTTACAAACACGACCCCTCTGTGCCTTTTTACCTTTTACTCCCTAATATTATGTGACATAAACAGTAAATGAGAATATTTTGCTGGGTATTTTTATGACAATGGCGCTTGTTTGTCTGGTTATTCTGAAAGCCATTCAAACCAAACTATTATTAGTGTATGGGGGAAATTATCATAGTGTTTTCATTCAGCACTGTGACAATCGCTGCTTTTTGTGACGGGCATGAACCAATCACAGCATTACAGTTAGCGCAGACCGGCAACATTTTTTGTATCGCCAGCAGGACAATAATGTTTTGACAGAATGCTATTATTTAGTGCCATTTACTTTCCAGGGAACCTAACCCAAAAAGCATTGTGTTTCGGATGAATGTTTCTATTTATATCCACTCACGTTGTACGTCTCCAGCTTGACTCGGTTTTTAAAGATGTGAGTTGTGAAGTTGGCTTTCTGGAAGACTTCATCAAATGCTTCCTCGTCCTAAGGGAGACACGCATAGCACAACGAGAACAAGGTAAATGCAAAGTCTCAGCCTGCGGTTTTACAAGAACGAGTCTGCTCAAGTTAGACCTGCTTGAAACAGTGGAGGCAATTGTCTTGTCAGATCCGAAATACTGCAGTCGTGTTTGGTGCTATAGTTTAGTGTGTTAGATGTGTAGGCGTCTTACTGTATCTCGAAGCTGTCCCAGATGCTCTGCACTGTGACCCAACAGGACCTCGGCTGTCTCCTGGAAGCAAGTCACCCACTGGTTGTCCCCGAAGTCGGCCAAGTTAGCCTGAGAGCGACAAACGACATGAAGGAGCCTAATAATGACTACGTAATGAATTAAGTCTGTTTACATCAATTAGAATAATCCCAGAGGTGAAACAAGCATAACCAACCAGATGCATTCACTTTTTAGTAAAACGATGTCTCAAGCTGTCTGAAAGCTCGCCCATTCAAGATGACGTTGAACAATCTGAACTCATATCATCAGAGACCAAGAGTTTGGTCTTTATAAAGTAGAAAACATGGGATGGCTGCCTGGGAAAAAATAATGATGATCAAATGTATATAGCTTACAGAGAGCAGAAGTCGGAACTGAAAGTTTGGATAGTCTCTGTTGCACTTCTCACAGCGGTACAAGCCATTGTGTTGGTCGATGACCTTTTTGTTGCAGTCTGTGGACGGACAGGCCTGGTACAGACAGTTCTCCTTACGAATGTAAACCACTGTGGCAATGCAGCTGAAATAATCCGCCTGAAAAGAGACATCAAAAGGAAGAAGCAGTCAAAGCACGCTCAGACAAAGTCAAAATCTCTTTGCAAAAGGAACATGTGCTACTGCTTTTCAATTGGTAACTTTTTAAAGCACAATAAGCATTACATACACACACAGTGAAACAATGAAATACAGACTGTAGGACCAGTGTCCTCGTCTCGGATGTCCTTGTGGTTACCTCACTGTTGTTTTTCTTCATTCATTTTTTATACTAGTATAAAGCAACAATGCCATGTCCATAGGCAATCTAGCTCATAGAAACTGGAAAGCATTCGGAGTGCAGTCCTCCGCCAAGGTATAATTTCCCCTATATACATTCCTAAAATAAACGGTTCTAAATAGAACCTTCTGTGGGACTGGGCACCCCTCCAGATCAAATAAATAGTGTTTTCTCTTTCCTTCTTTGTTTCTATTAATGATAACAACTCATAATCACTCAAATCATCTTAATACAATGAGATAATACCAACCCCTGAACGTTGTTCTCAGTGTCGTGTACAACAGCATTACCACAGAAACTAGACTTGACTGAATTTTCAGTCTTTGTTTGTATCAAGGACGTCAATTCAAATGAATGTCAATTTGTTTTGAGTGTATAGGGGAAATGAACTGCCTTAGCGGATTGTTCTCCGAGTGCTTTCTAATGTACATCTGCAAAGGAGTGAGAACGGTGGCAGGCAATCACTGATGAAGCATTGGCAGGTGTCGGGTTTCACAAGGCAGGAAGGAGGCCCTGTCATACAGGCCATACAGAGGAAATATTAGAACGATCTAATCACTTCTTCTTGTGTCATTTCTCAGCTTCCCTGAAAAATTCATCCAAATCCGTTCAGTAGTTTTTGCGTAAAGTTGCTAACAGACACACACGCACGCCAACGCTACCGAAAACATTACCTCCTTGGCGGAGGTAACAATGAGACAAAGACACACACAGTAAAAACATACAGTACATTTTTACCATACACAAATGTTGCTATAATGTGCAAAGGTTTGAGTGGATTTGAGCCATTGTTTGACTTTGATTCAGATCTGGGAGGGTTTTTAATGTGGATATGTATGGTGTTCCTGGTCTGTGGCCCTTTTATAGTGGTGTATGAAAACACCATATTTCAGTTGCGTTGGAATAAGAATGATTTCATTTCAGATTTCATAATGTTTTGGACATAATAGGATGAAAAACAGACACAATGACAGATCATAGACTTTTAAGGTAAAACACCAAGATTAGTATATTATAATAAAAGTAAAAAATACAAAATTAAATAAACCTGTTTATTTATAATAATTTATAGTCTATGTATTTTTCGGAGAGATGATTGAATTTCCATAGTTTTAGCATATGAATTATCAAAATGTTTCTTCTTTAGTTTGCATGTCTGGGATGAGAGTGTATCAGGATAATGTGTGTATCTCGTTCAGGATAATGTGTGTATTTCATTCTGAACCTGCCTTTTTTCGCTTTGTTCACACTTGCTTAGTTATTTACTTGATCAAAAACAAGAAGGAGGGAAACTGTTGAGTCACTTAAGTTTTCAAAAGCGAAGATCTTAGAAAGTACAATGCATACTCCGATACACACACAAGACACTTAATCAAAGTGGTGTTCAATGTGGGAGGCTGCCCTTGTGAGCGCAACAAGACGACAGGTGGCAGGAACACAATGAGTAAGCGCTTGTGTAACAGTTAACACCAAAAAATGTAGGACCACGCAACGCTTTTTAACTTTAGAAAAACTAGAAAAACTTTCAGAACTTTTCTATGAAATATTAAAGGTCAACTTGTGTCCAAGCCAGTCACATGTACACCGAGTTCTCTTGTGGATACACTGTAAAAAATAAACCAACATCAAAAACATTTTCTATCTGCCTTTTGGGTTCTAATTATTCAACATGCCCGCTGCACTTCATCAGTAACATACTTCTGCAGATTTATAAAAGTTGTGCTGGTGCTTTGAATAAAATTAATATTAAAAAAATAAGTTGGCATCGTACATGAAACTGTTGCCAACGAGAGAGTCCAGCTGGTAGATGCACGCTGTTTACACATCTCTATTTGACTTCCAAACAATCTTGGAACAATTTAAAAGAGAGCGGAGGGAGTGTGAAAGCTCTGTGAATAATAGATGGATTTGGGAAATGCTGCTGTTTTTTTCTCTCTGATACGTAAACTGTGTTAATGTGCACACACAAACAGGCCAGTGTGGACCAGTTCCATACAAGGTTATATGCAAAGAGCCAAACTTACACATTTGCAATACAGATACAAAGCACTAAACTTCTCTCAGTCATGAATTTAAATTAAAGTGTACACAGTCAAACAGAATCAAATTAAAATGCAGCGATGCTGCGGTAATTTAAACAGATATTAGCACCTTAGGCGGCAGAACTCACACTGCTAAAATCAACAGCTAAAAAGGAAAGAAATGCTAATTTTCGAGGGGGAAAGGCTATTCTCTCATCCTGTGGAGAGGCACAGCATTGCATTTCCATAAATATAAATATGAAGAATGTACGCAGCACTGGGAAGACACATGTGTGCATATGTATACAACATGTACCATACAGGGAGTAAACAAACACTCACACACAACAGAGCAAGCTCTGTGGGGCGTTACACACACACACACACGTAACTAAGCACAGAAAAATCCTTATCCCAGCATCCCCAGAGGAGATTTACAACACCAAGGGACCAGACCTTAAACAAGATGTTAGAATTAGAGCCAGAATTTACAATGAAATGCTTTAAAATGCAATCTAAACAACAACTACAAGCCAAAGCTCGGCCAGACTCATTACTAATGTTGGCCTAAATGAGTCCATCAAAGAGACGGTCTAGGATGCAGGCCAAGCTCACACACAGACTGCTGTTCCTTCAGTACACAAACAGCCTTTTCTGAAGAGAGCATGTGACCACACTCAATATAAAGGCCATTATGTTCTTTATTGTGACATTCTGTCTGCTGTCCGGCTGACCTCTACAGCTACTATCATTCATACACATCTGTGGCACTTCCTCCCCGCAAGCAAATGCTGAGTCACGTCTTTATAATCTGTCCACCTATCCATCTCACTGGTACCCACGCCACACAGCAAAGAGCCCCTTTGAAACACTTACTAAGAAGCTTTTTTAATTACAAGTGCTCCCCCCTTAGCAACAGCAGTGCTCACCCCCTCCGCCCGCGAGCCTGCCTCATCAAAGCACTTTACAACTAAGTCCATTTTTCATTCCCTATTCAAAATCAGAACGTTGTAGCCACAGCTGTCCTGGGGCAGACTGACTAAAATGTGGCAGTCACTCAGCACTGATGGATTTTCTGACCACACACTAATAGCCCAATCGTACATAGGCAAGGTGTTTTATAAGTCAGGGATTCTTAACCAAGAGACACGCCAAGATAGATTCAGGTTTGCTCAAGAGGGCAAGACACCAACCTTATGGGTCACTCAGTTACAGCACATCACCCAACCACACTCCTGCTTACTTATCAAGGAATACTTAATAGTAATAGTAATTTAATAGACCTATGCATTTTTTCCAGCACATGGCTTTGTTTACATTCTCTTTCGCATCGTGCTCAGCAAAAAGAGTCCGTTTGGTGTCTCTCTGGATTCAAAGGGTTAACTCCAGTGCACTCCTCTCTGTGCTAAAGACCACAGGGCTGCGTGAGGTCAGGACCTCAACGAGCGGAGAGCAAGAATGCAGCGGGCGAGTGACTGAACGAGCCGCTCTCCGTGCTCAGTTGCTTGAGTTTCAGGACATAATCCTTGTGGGTTAAAATCCTTAAATCCTTGTGGGTTCAAATCCATGTGGGTTAAAATCCTTGTGGGTTAAAATCCTTGTGGGTTCAAATCCTTGTGGGATTATGTTTCAGGACATAATCCTTGTGGGTTAAAATCCTTAAATCCTTGTGGGTTCAAATCCATGTGGGTTAAAATCCTTGTGGGTTCAAATCCTTGTGGGTTCAAATCATTGTGGGTTCAAATCCTTGTGGGTTCAAATCATTGTGGGTTCAAATCATTGTGGGTTCAAATCATTGTGGGTTCAAATCCTTGTGGGTTCAAATCCTTGTGGGTTCAAATCCTTGCAGGTTCAAATCATTGCGGGTTCAAATCATTGAGGGTTCAAATCATTGAGGGTTCAAATCCTTGTGGGTTCAAATCCTTGTGGGTTCAAATCCTTGTGGATTCAAATCTCGGCCACTCAAAGAGCCACCTCTCTATCTCCTCCTTGATTTCCAGTCACATATATACAATGTAAAAAAAATGTGTGGGTTCAGTGTCTTGCCCAGTGATAGCATGAAATTGTTGGAGCAATTATTAGACAATCCACTCATGAGCCACAGCCACCCTATAGAGAAAGCATTCAGGGGCTTGTGGGAAGGAGGTGAATTAGCAGTCGCTATGGAGAAAATGCAGGATAGAGGTCAGCCCAATCTGGACCATAGCGCTTCTATAACGACTACATTTCTCTCCATAAATCCCCATGCATTTGTCATCATCTCTGCCTTCTGCCAGTGCGTTTTTCCTTCTTGTTTTGTATTCCAGTGTGAACACTGTAGCCTTGGGGCAAAATCTTAACCTTAAGCACACCGAGGAGGACCTAGAAGAGAAGCATGACTAACACGGTGCACAAAAAGAAACTGATACAGACCCCCGGAAACAAATTCACGAGCCAAGTCTTACCTAAAAATATGACGGTCTGCAAATAGTTTTCATTCTTATCACACCAAATCCCCAAGTCACCTTCTGGCACCTAAACGCAATTAAAATTTGTATGTGGAAGGGCAACCAAGTGAAAATCGACTTCACATAATTGACGTGGCTGCACATGCCAACTTTAATGCTGGTCCCTAAACGGCACACACACAAACAGCTCCCTTAATTAGAAATGGCTTATACACTAAGATCTATTCACTCTCCCTCACTTGCTCACACAGGTAGAATGTCAAATTAGATTGCTTTAGACTGTAACCTAATGACTGGACTGCTGTAATGTTCCCCGCCTGTGATAGACAACGCCTTTTAACTTGTTCAATTAAACAAACAGTCGGGGGTACACGGGACTGAGAGCAAGGCAAAGCTGGTAAAAATGCCTCAATTATTTACTTATATAAGATCTGTGCAGTCTTGTGACATTTTGCTTATGCTGCAGTGACTATGGAAAAAAAGCTACTTTGAAGCAAACAACGTCTTAAAAGGATTGTATAAGTTATTCATGGATTGATGTGATTGATTGATTTGTATGCAACTTCTATTTCAGTTAGGGTTCCATTAGGGTGCTGGGGGTCAGAGGAAGACTTTTGGGATGTAAGATAGTGTGGGAGTAGAGGATGTGCTTTAGTATTCCAGTGGTAGAAAAGCATAGATATTGGTACATAGAAAGAAACATCATGAGATTGACTGCAGTGAAGATTAAATGCAGTGTGGAGATGCCTGCAGATGTGTAAGTTGTAAACTACTAAATGAATTGGACACTTACAGATGGAGGAGAGTGATTTATCACACAAATTGAGCATCTTCCCCATCTGTTCATAACATCCACCATCCAAAGTCCAAATCTTTAGAAAACTACAGAAAATGGTGGTATCTTTTAACAAATGAATGCTTTTTATTCCAAATCCTCTGGAATAACCATTTAAGAAATTAATGGCAAGAAGCAATGATACGAGTAATGATATGTGACTGAATGACTTAGAGAATTTATGTGGCAAAGTATCTACCATGGTTGAACTTTACAGTCTGTCTAGATTAATGATCACATCCATCAAAACTGCTCAATCTAATCCTACCTCAGAGGGTTTACTGGTTATAATAAATGAAGATAATTCTAGATTGATTAATTAATCCATATATTACAGTCCTGTAGTCATTGCCTATAAGTGCTTTAAACTGTTGTTGTTTATATCCTTTGGGCATTATCATTTCTTATAATCTCCCCCAGACTCTCTCCTGACCCCTCCTCTTACACAGTGGCCTTCTCTTGCACTCTTTTTTTGGCCTTGTTGGGACCAGCCTTTCGATGCAGGTATGTAAGTGACATGAAGTTTAAGTGGCTGTGTCTGCGAGTCTTGCCTTGTCTCTCACCCACGTCCTGTAACTTCCCTTCTGGTGATGTTGTGCCCTATAGGCTTTCTCAACCTCTGACGCATAATTAGAAAGTTTTATTAGAAACGACATTGATCGTGCAGCAAGCTGTAAGTGGTTTATAATTAAGCATGAGGGATGAGCAAGACTCAACAAAGATAAAGCTAATTCATTTGACAATAGTGAGTGCCACATACCACTGACGGCTATCCTACATTTAGCTATAAAACTATCTTGATTCATTTATTTAAAGAAGGGCTATACACAGTTTGAAATGGAAAGGACCGTGTTTATTGTTTATATACATTTCTCTCAGTGAAGACTTCTGAGGCACCTTTGTTGTAACATAGGGCTATACAAATAAAATTGAATTGAAAGCAATATCCATATTCCAGGTTAAGACTTGGTTTATCTTTGGTTTGTTTTAGTTTAGTGCTGGCATAGTCTTAGTCTTTAATTAGTCTTGGTTTAGTCCTGGTTTAGTCTTGGTTTTATCCCTGGGTTAGTCCTGGTTGAGTTCTGGTTTGGTTCTGATTGGGTTCAGGTTTAGTTTTGGTTTAGTCTAAGTTTAGCTCAAGTTTAAACCTCATTGAGTTCAGGCTTAGTTCTGTTTAGTCTTGTTTTAGCCCAGGTTTAGTCCAGGTTGTGTTCAGGCTTAGTTCAGGTTAAATTCTGGTTAAATTCTGGTTGAATCCTGGTGAAAGCTTCAGTAAAGTAAAAATATAAATTCATTCAAACCATCTATGTCACAAGCATATCCAAATATATAAGATTTATTATTTGCATTATTCACAATTGTTATAGCATACTGCATGTTTACCTACTTGTCTGCTTCATTTCTATAAGCACTATCACTATCTGCCTTGCACAGCTAAAACAAGAGTCTCATGACTCTAATCCATGAAGTCATAGGACAACAAAGCCCTGAGCTGGTCTATTTACAATGAATGGAAGACTGAATTTGTGTTCGTCTAAAGGCTTACTAAGAGACTAAGAAGCAGTCACTTTAAACATGTCACAATCCATGCTTGTTCACATAAATTTGTCTTTTATATTTTCTCACAAAATCCTCTTCAGGCTAATCTCAATGTAGCTTTACAAAAAGACTATATACATAAACTGTGGTAATTTTATTCTGACAACTGCTTGGGTGAACTGACATTTTGAGTTTTAGGTTTTGCATGCTGGTGTATTTTTGAGTAAGTCAACTTAAAGAGTTGCTGGTTGCTGCTGAACTTTGGTGGAGGAAATAAACCAGATGTTTACTGTGGTTGTCATTAAGATTTTTCTGCCATCAAACTGTGCATTCTCTATCATTCATTTGAAAACAGCAACCAACTGCCCCAGAGAGCGAGAGAGTCTGATCAGTCTGACTTCACCAAAAGTTTTCACAAAGCCGCAGCCTACACATCCAGATCAAATTGCAACACAAATTAGAAGATTTTCTCTGCTTTCAGTTTTTACCTTATCTACAGCATATCCCTCTGTTCTCAAGAAGTGAACTGATGCTGAACTTTTACACGGCATATCAAACGCAAAATTCATAATGTGCGAACTTCAAAGTCATATTTCAGCTTTTTCTCCTTCCTTTTGCATATTGACTAATGGTCATTAGAATTAGAATAGTAAAAACGATATCACTGCACTGCAGAGAACAATAAGTAAGGCTGGGTGACAATATGGTCTTTTTCTTTCTTTTCAGTGTGTTGAACTTCATGATTTTGATGCTCAGGGTTGTACATTATATACAGATTTTACACGCATTATACAGTACTCAAAGTGCAAACAACTTTGGACTTTTGGATATTTTGATAAGCTAACCTAATAAAATGAAAAAAATATTTAACATCCAATCAAATTAAGAAAAAAGTCAAGTAAAGTGAAAGTTGTTCTCTAAAACCTATGTACAGTAATCTATTATTCCAGTATAGGTAAGATCTATATGAGAAAGATTTGCATGTATACTGACCAGCCCTAATATAAAGTTAAAAAAATCTAATTTGTCATCCTTCGAGGGTCTTTCTCTGCAAGAATTTGAAATTTTTATCTCTGACATTTCCATTAATTTAGATGACTTGACCCGTTATAAATGTCCAAATAGACTCCCCCTGTCTCCTTAAATGTCAGTGCTGATGCAGACCATATTGGCCAAATGTGCTGGCGTATGGTTATGTGATAGTTTGTGTCTGGCTTATTTAATGTGTGACTTTCTATATGTGTCTTACCTTCTCCCCGTGTCCCATGTGCTCAGTCTTAACATCACTCAGTGTTTTCCAGTTCATCTTTGCTCCGCTGCTCACAGACCACATCTCAGTCAGGGATTGGCTGTCAAGAGCGTGGCCTTCTTGGTCGAACCTAGAGTGGGGGACATTAACACACCCGTCACGTATTGGTGCAAATAAATGTATGCCCTGACACACGCACACGTCCAGCAAAACAAAGGTGCACGTACATGAGAAGTATACATTATTTAAAGCACAAGGGAGATAGAGAAAGAGAAAGGAGGGAAAGAGTTCACTTGGATGTGCTTCAATATGTAACTAATGATCCCTGAATACAGTGCTGATTAGACTAAGATACAGTTTCTGTGAACTCGAGTGTAGATTATACACTCTGTATTATAAGGGTTGAAAGTCATGATAACATGCTTCGAGGAACTCTCACAAATTTGTCATTTTTATCCAGTTTTTCTCCAAGAAATGTTTTACATTTTTGAACACCAGGTTTTCCTAAGTCATACTGAAATGGATTACTAAACTAAAAGGATTGGATGGTTTTTCGAAGTGCTGATATTTGACGGATCTTCAACAGCATTGGCCTGTCTCCTACTGTGAGTGACTTTGCCTGAGTGGATCACCTGGCCAGGCCTCTGGCTTCTATACAATCCACAATCATCCACTAATACAGGTAATCATGTCACGAAGTAGCAGTAAGAAATCACT
>JAVQKC010024421.1:0-16587 GCA_036025475.1 Philypnodon macrostomus | reverse complement strand
GAGAATCACTGTACCAAGTTTCATTGCTCTCTGCCAAAGTAAGTGTGTCCAGGGTCCCATAGGGGTCATAAACATGGGGGCGCTATAGAGGCATTCTTTATTTGACCTCTGTAATTTGTTTGCCTCTTGTTTATCTCATTCGGTGTGAATGCAGCATTATAATACAGCCCACAGAGGGTTTCAGAGTCTGGTTTTTATTTTCAGATGACTTCCGGTATGCTGTACTTTTAACTAAGTGATTGTTTTTGCTCAAATACAAAGCAAAAATATCAGGTACTGCAGGCCATAAACAACTCACCTCCATCAGGTCTTGTCCAAATGATGAGCCAGGTTCACATATCAAAACCTGGATCACTGGTCAACGGTCAACCTATAAGCAGCAATATTCTGCAGCAAAAACATGAGTACTTCTATTGTACAATTATTACTGCAACCACCTACTACCATGAGTACTACTGTAATACTACTGCTATTCAGAAGTACATGTACATCTATTAAGAAGTGAAGCACATTCTCTCTGAAAATATGTCAATGTTTAAAGCAACACTATAGCAGTAAATATGATATGTATTAATACCTGGTCTATTCTGTTACTCTATTGAATAATAATAATTTTAGTATTCTTTTTTATGAATATATAGCCTACAGTCGTAATAAAATTCAAACATTTTCATTCTGTAAAGCTTGGTAAAAAACTTGCACATGTTTTCTCAGTGTAAAAGTGCAAAGTACAATAACAATGTCTATGTAGAGTTAGAATTGTTTTCAAAGTAGGGCTGAAGATGAATTTTGCAAGAGCACTTCATGAATGAGGCTTCTATCACTTACAACTTAACCTTATCCAACTTAACAAAGAAAATACCAGAACTAAACCACAACTAAACCAGAAACATTAAATTCAAACTTACTGCCTCAGAGTTGTCCGTGTTACACATGAGACTATGAGAAGTGTGGGGCAGTGTCCTGAGGAGGAAGTAAAGCAGGACGTGGACCCTTCCCATCGTCATGGCAACAGGAAGCTGCTCCAGGAAGAGAAATGTTTTCTTCAGGACGTCAGAGGTGCTGTATAAACACAAGGCTTATTTCAAAACAGGATTGAATTCTAATGTCATTCACTCATCAAGTGATAAACCTCCAACATGACAATGGCCAGTAAAGCCCTTTCTATATTTTTACTCACTGGCCAATGTGGCTAGTCCTTTTTCTAAAGTTACTAGTCAACAACTGTTTTCACTAGCTAGAATAATTTATCTTTTTTCATGTGGTGCATGTTTTGTTATAGAATTTTGTTATTTACTGTATATTAGAATGAATCACTACAAAAAAATAGGGTGTACATTCCCTTGGCATCAGTAGAACATATTGTTTCATAAAATAGTGGCTAGTATATATAAAAGTGTTACTAGCTACTATTAAAATGTAACTGTGTTTGGCTAGTTGGCTAGTATTAATGTCAACGTAAACTTTTGACGCTATATCTTATGGTGCTGTGCCACTTTGCTTGGTCAGTGGCAAAGATTTCCCAGGTTTCGCTGGAGATGCCGAACGACTGAAAGCCATGCTTCAGGACAACCTTGTAGCGAAGCTTTGACCGGCCGACGGGACAAGGGGCGTCAGCTTTCGGTAAACGGTTGTCATTCATATGGTCGGTGCACCAAGTATTGCTGCCGTACAGGAGGGTGCTGAGAATGCAGGCCTTGTAAAGTTTGATATTAAGGTGGAGAGATAGTGACTTGTTCTTCCAGACTCTCTCGCTAAGCCTGCCAAAAGTTGTTGATGGCTTCCCAATACGGATGTCCAATTCGCAGCCAAGACTGTTGGAGGTGTTGACTGTGGAACCCAGATAAGTGAACTTGGTGACATTTTTCGGTACACTGTTGTTAATGATGATAGTGGGTGAGAGCTTAGCAGTTTGAGCACCACTGACCACCCCCAGGCTGATCTTCAATCCAAACTCCTCACAAGCAGCAGGAAAGGACCAGGATGAAAGCCACATTAGCTCTCCGGGAGTATCCTGTTTGTAATGACCTGGACGCACAGAAAGACAAGATGGGTGAAGGTTGCAGCGATCCACTTTGTTTTAACAGAGTAACTATGTTGGCGTTAATGAGTCATTGTTATATTCTGTGTTTACCTGTTTTATTTTGAGGTTTGGTTTGGCTCTCTGTTTCCTGTTTCCACTTTGTGATTCCCTCCTGTGTGATTACCTGCCAAGCCCCAATGTGTTTCACCTGTGTCTCGTTGGCCTTTGTATTTAGTCTCTGTGTTTCCCCCTGTGTAGTGTCTGTGCATTGTGAGTGGATGTTGGTCAACGTGTGGGTCCGTGTCGTCCGTGTCGTGGCCCTTTGTGATTCCCAGTCCCCAGTTTTCCGGAGTTTTGAAGTGAGTTTTGTTCCTGGTTCTTGGACACCTTTTGTTACGTTTTTTTTTCCGTTGGATTCTTAAAGCTCTCCCGAACAGTTTGCACTTTGGTTCCATTTTTTCCCATTGCTCCGCGGGTCCTTGACAGAATGCACAGACCAACAAGGAACCAAGCGGACAACAGTTTTGGGGGCGACTCCCCACTGGTATTTTTTGTTCGGCAGTGGGGAGAGGGCCTGGGCCCCTTGGAGGCCCTACAGCAGGCTCAGAATTATGCCGGCACCCGGCTGGCTTGTAGGGGTGGGAGACGTAGGGGCCAACGATCTCCGCCTGTTCCCTTCCCGAGGCTGCCGCCCGACAACAATCTCCGTCCGGGGCGGTCTCCGCCTGTTCCCGTTACGAGGCCGCCGCCCGACATGAATCTCCGTTCGGGGTGGTCTCCGCCTGTTCCCATCCCGAGGCCGCCGCCCCACATGAATCTCCGTTCGGGGTGGTCTCTGCCTGTTCCCGTCCCGAGGCCGCCGCCCGACATGAATCTCCATTCGGGGTGGTCTCCGCCCTGTCACGGTCCGGTCACGGACCCGCTCTATTCCACCTCTGGAGTTTCCTGTCCGGCCGGGATCCCTGAACTCGCCGCCAGGGCTGCTCCACCCACCGGCTCATCCAGGGTCTCTTCCAGAGGCACTCGACCTGCCAGCTCCTCCGGGGTCCCCTCGGGAGCCGCTCGACCTGCCAGCTCCTCTGGGGCCCTCTCCGGAGCCGCTGGACCCACCAGTTTCTTCGGAGCCTCCCGAACGGCCAGCTTCTTCGGAGCCTCCGGAACCGCCAGTTTCCCTGGAACCTCCCGATCTTCCAGTCCCTCTGGAGAGCCTCCCAATCTGACAGTCCCTCCGGAGCCCCCCGACCAGGCGGGTTCTTCGGGAGTGACGCTTGTGACTCATTCGGCTCACCCAAGTGTTTTTTTGTACTGTTGGGAGCCGTCACTTGAGGGGGGGGGGTCCTGTCACGGTCCGGTCACGGACCGCTCTATTCCACTCCCGGGTTTACGGCCGGCTGCTCCCAATCCGGGGCCAGAGCCGCTCATTCCACTCGACTTTCTCACCTCACCCCTGTCTTCTTCTTCTTGCTTTTTGGCAGTCTAGGCACATTTAGTGCATTGCTGCCCCCCTTAGGTCATAAAATATACTAATTCTTAAAACTCATTTAAATTAATTAAAATATTCATCTTATAATCTTGTGTATAACCCACAACTTTTTAAAAACCTAACCACCAACTCTGCTCTCTCTTTTGGGGAAGCTCCATGTCCTAAAATAGTTTTTACCGAGAAGCCGAGAACGACTGCTGGCTCGCGGGGATATTTAAACCCTACTTCACCTAATTACCGGAAGTGGTGGAGCGGGACCTGGAGATCTACAGCGCCTCCACCTGCCATCCGCTACAATAAGATGTACCGTAGTACACACAGTGACGTGCACAGTCATTTTGGGGGGCAGGTGCTCAACTCAGAAAAAGGGCACTATCATACATATTAAAATCGATATATATTACTGTTTGGCAATGATCGTATATTACTGTACTAGGACATATCAGGGCTCATGTGGGCTACAGGCACCTGTCTTTTCTCTTAAAATGATGAAATATAATAATCAAAAAAGTTTACTCAAATAAAGAGTCCAAATAGCTGAAAGAGAGGCAGCTGTGCGTTCATGTGTAATGTCTATAAGGCTGGAGTGGATCCACAACAGAACAACTTTTGTCCCAACCACTGTCCCAAATCATCAGAATCTCACAAATAAACACTAAATGCATTTCAGGGGGTTATTTTTACTCTGACACAACTGTTAATATTATTGCTTAATTTACCATAAAATAATAGTTATGTTAGTCAGTCATAAAACTGACACTCACTGGTTATTTTCATTTATCTATTTTGGGGGTCATTCTCTGTAAACACTAGAGATGGTTGTGTGTGGAAATCTAATGTAAATACAAAGTTGCTGCTGAAATTGCTTGAATTAAATAAACTAATATACCTAATAATGTGTCCAGTGACTGCATTTATCATGGTTTCTTTTCAGCTGAATTATAGAGCTATCGTCACAAGAACATAAACTTGTGAACAAAATAAATTCTACCAATGAATGTTAATAATTATGTTGCATTTCTTTTCTTTCAGGATGTAATCACGTCCCTGCAGGACCGCCTTTCACTGCGATACATTGAGCATTTTGCTTTAGTGCTCGAGGTTGCTGGGATGGACCATCACCAGAGGTTACATCTACTGCAGGAGAACCAGCCCCTGACACATGTAACAAGGAGATTAATACAATTAAATGCAAAGGAATATTTAATAATACATTTTGTTGAGAAAAACAATCACACTTCTTGAAATTTGTATTATGTTCTTAATAATTTAGTAATTTATACTGTCCAGTTATTACTTATTATTACGTGATTTTACATCCAGGTTATACCGAAAACACAAGTTTCTGACGTGATCTCAACAAAATTCTAATTTATCACAAATAACAACAAATAACACCGTTCAGAAAATGCTTGGCTTTATACATTTTACTATTTGATATACACAACAATATTGCTATCAACTGTATAAACAGCTATTTATACTATTATATGCTTTACATAACTTACATAACAATATTTAGTAGCAGATAGGAAATGGTGGGGAAAATGCAAGCTTTTGTTCTTTCTATCATTATCTTTCAAAAACTAAAAATATATTTTACATTGTCTATTCAGTTTATATAGCTGTCAAATTTAGGATTCTGTAGTCAGCATGAGAGAGACAGCAAATGTTGCATTGTGTTGCTTTATTTGACTTTTAGACACCAACTGTATACTGTATGTGTGTAAGTCTAACTGATGTGATATTCCTTCAGGTTGTGCACAGAACCTACTTCCAGGGGATGAAGTGTCTTTTCCGCGTCTGCTTTTTCCCTAAGGACCCTGCAGATCTACTGAGGAGAGATCCTGCTGCTTTTGAGTACCTCTATATTCAGGTAAGCCTGGGTTTAGGAGATAAAACACTAATATTCAGCCTCATGTCACTATAGAATGACTCAGCCTTCAAAGATTATACAAGCTTTAATTCTCACAAAAAACACTATACTATAAAATTGAGGATCAATAAATAAGAAATGTAATAACTTCAACTTCACTATTGTATCATGTATCATGTATGTATTTTACCACCTGTGAAATACTCTACTTACACCTTATTTAAAATCTTTTTTATTATATGTTTATTATATTGCTACGTATCTCTTTTTTTGCACACGTTTTTACCATGTACTATTATTGCATGTTATGAGTACTTCATGAGTATCTTAACGGTTCTTCCGATCCAAAGCATTTCATTGCATTTTTTGACCCTGTGTCGAATGTGCATATGACAAATAAACTGAAACCTGAAAGCTGATTAATGGTGTAGTCTGTAAGTTTCCTAAAATAAAAAAAAGCTAGAAATTCACCTATAGGGCTTAATATTTAATTTATCAAAATTTGTAAATGGTCGAGATTGAACTGTTGTCTGTTTGTGTCTCTCACTGTCCAAGGTGTACCCCAAAGTAGCTGGGGTAGGCCGCTAATAAAAATAAGTGGAAGAAGATGAATAACTGATATATGTATATAAATATAAATAAATAAACATATTTGTGTAACTTTGGAGTTAGAGTTGAAGGCTAGTATTTTGCAATTGGTTCCCTAGACATTTTTAAGTATAGCATTATTTTTCTTTCACAGTGCACGCTCTTACTTTTTGTTTTATTTCATTTCTTCACAGAGTCGGAATGACGTGATAAAGGAGCGTTTTGGGATGGACTGGAAGTCTGACATTATGTTACGACTGGCAGCGCTGCACATTTACATCACTGTGTCCTCTGCACGACCCAGTCAGAAGATCTCACTCAAGCATGTAGAGTAGGTTCAACAGCTGAGCATCTCATTATTTAAACAATGTACTATCATAACTGCATTTATGTAAAACGATATTTCAGCGTTACTATATATTACTATGTAGACTGCAACATGAACTTATTTTCTCATTTTCACACATGTATAGGATTACATGGGTCATTGTTTAATTTTAGACACATAACTTTAAAATAATGACCTAAATTGGACAAATAGCCAGTCAGGTTTATTCAATGTCATAATTTTTGTAAATAAATTCATGCAGAATCTCTATATCATGAAGGCTGCAGGGAGTGAGTGATTCCCATTATTTACTGCTAGTATGTTGACTTAAGGATTTAAAACGTTATTCTGAATCTAATTAATCTAAAGGGATAAATGTCCTCTGGTATCACAGAACAGGAAAAATCCATTCTCATTTATCGCCTCATTTATTGTTCAAACCATCAGCCAACAGTAGCAGGTAATTACTTGCTCATCAAACCCGCTGTGACTTAAAAAGGTAGCTGTCAGGCCAGTCACCAGTCAGATCAAATTGTTCTTTGTTCTCATGGTTGTGACATTTCCCTTGGTTTCCCATTAGGCTCCCTCCTCCATTGTTTTACTTTCAGTCTTGTTTCTCTGTATTATATCACAGGAAAGAGTGGGGACTTGAACCTTTTCTTCCTCTATCTCTGCTTCCAACGGTCAAAGAAAAGAACGTGTGCAAAAGTCTGTCGCAGTTACTCAAGACCTACCAGCACCCACCACCATCTGGCAACAAGGTGAGGCTAATGACTGCAATCTTATCATGATGCCACAAAAAGTCCTCATGCAATTGTACAGCTCAAAATGGTACAGATGAATATACAATTGTAATTTGTAGTTGTTCACCAACCATAGGAAGATTCTCTCTATTTAGTAACTAGCTCTTTACGGTGAGATCTTCATTCTCTCTGCCCCATGAAGTTGTTGCATAAGGCTTTAACATGACTCAAGAGTGCCCTCCAGAGGATGTTGTGTTTATCGACCTCTGCTCAGCCTGCACTGATGGTTCGTTTGTTGTCGTCTCTCTTTGAAAATAGGTCTCTCCACTCCAGGGCAAACTACAGTACATGCGTGTGCTTAATGATCTTCCTCCTTTTGGTGGAATATTATTCCATACGGTTGAACTGGTAAGTTGTTTTATATAAATATATATATATATATATTTTTACATCATAAATAAAGATGTTGAACTTATGGTTATAACATAAATTCTTTATTTTAAATATGATCATCTACAGGATGAGAAACAATCAGAAACTACACTATTGGTGGGCCCTCGACACGGCATTAGTCATGTGATCGACCTCAAAAACAACCTGACAACAGTCCTGGCTGAGTTCAGCAGAGTCTCCAAAGTCCAGCTCTATCGAGAGAGCCAAGGTGTGGCTCGTGTAGAAGTGTCCATACATGAGGCCAAGGTACTTTAAAATCACAATGATAAAGATATTGCATTTTTTTCATGTAAATGTAATTTTTCAAATTTTACAAAGATTCTGTCACTTAAAATATCTCTCTCTAAAATCCTCTGAAGCCCCTGGTCCTGCTTATGGAATGGCCAGAAGCCACTAACTTCGCTTGCCTGATCTCTGGTTACTACAGACTGTTTGTGGACCCAAAACGGACCATCTTTTTTCGTAACCCTGGTCAGTCCCAGCTGACCAAGGCTGGTATGTCACAGTCTTTGCTTAAAATAATTAGAATTGGTTCATTTTATTTTATTATAATGTCATGCATCACGTTCAAAATTGTTGTCTTGCATGAGAAGATTTTATCTATGTAGACATTGATCTCCATGACTCCAACCATTGCCAGTAGTGACCAGGCTGTCCCTGGAGCTACCATTTCATGATGCCTTCTACTGCTCTCATTTTCATCAACTTTGAAAGGGTTGCCATATATTTCTATTTATGAATACAACATTTTGGAAGTTCACTGTGCATTTCATGTTTGAGTGGTCACACATTTACAGCATAAGAGTCCTCAGCCATCTTCTGTCCTGAAGAAGGATCGTCATGCCATCACATTCCAGCAACTAACCCTCCAACCTTCTGCAAGCTTCAACTGTCAACCATCTGAAGTAATAATATCCATGTGACTATCAGCCATCTGAATCTCTCTGCACAAGTTTTAAAAACCTCAAACTGTACACTGCTCTGACCATTCTGTCCCCAGATTACAGAAGCTCCCACCACGGCTACCCCCGCACTGGAGCTAGCAGCCTGCCCAGTGGATCGCGGCGAGGGGAAGACAGGGAGACTTCTCACCGCGAGTCTGGCTCTTTACGAGTTTCTGTTCCTGCCGAGCCTCAGCATCTAGGTCTGTGCCACGTCCACCTCCGAGAACGAGAACAGCAATTTCAGGAGTTTCAAACATCTGCTGAAACTGAACTTGACATAAACGAGAACTTCATATCACAGGAGCCCTCTGGTCGGCCCCGCACAAAGTCAGACCCCACCATACAGAGTACAGAGAAAATAGCTGGTGTTCCAGAGGTCCCTGTATCTGAAAATGCTGATTTTAGGATACGAGCCCAAACAATGAACCAATCCCAAAAAAACATGCGCTATTTCTGTGACTCATGCAAAGCCAGGCTGAGGGCGGAGGGTCTGTCAGTGAACAGTAGTGGGAGCTCAGGTAAACACTGCTCCAGTTCATGTGCGTCCCGAGATGG
The DNA here is from genome assembly GCA_036025475.1 of Philypnodon macrostomus. Taxonomy (NCBI): domain Eukaryota; kingdom Metazoa; phylum Chordata; class Actinopteri; order Gobiiformes; family Eleotridae; genus Philypnodon; species Philypnodon macrostomus. Next base: position 7,594 of record JAVQKC010024421.1, on the reverse strand, counting down.
AGGTGCTGTTGACCTTACTGCCCTCCCACCCCCAGGTAATGAAGGGGAAGATGAGGAAGAAGTGACAGACGGTGCGGAGCGGCTGCAGCCTCCACAGCCCGCTATAGCCGCCCCTCCGCCTGGCTTCAGGGACAACAGCTCAGACGAGGATGACACAAAAAGAGGGAGGAAGGCTCGAACCGGTGCCAGCCCAAGGATGGCCACGGGGAAGGTGGCACAAGCCAAAGGGGACGTACCTGTGACACTGATCGATAATGTTTCCACAAGAACTGTCCGGGATCATGCCCAGGAGCTAGACGATGCTCTGGTGTCCACCTTACAGGCTCTCGAGGCTTTGGCCGCTTCTGAGGACTACCCTCACCACCCTCAGCAGCCAACACAGACTGCAGGTCAAACCTACGCGCAACACAGATCACAATATGCACAAACAGAGCTGTCAGTCATGCAGGGCATGGTGTTTTGAAAGGTCATTAGCTCATGTGAAGCTGTTTTCAATATTTGAGGCTAAAGTGAATGAAATAAGTTCTAGTATAAATATGTTATGTATAGTATACAGTAAAGATATTTGACCGACAGTTAGACTACTGCCATGGGCTATGTTTTGTAACACACACACACACACACACACACACACACACATATATATATATATATATAAGATATAGCAGTTGTTCTATTAAGAAATATAAATATATAACATAAAGATACTTCCAAAAAACTAAATAGCGCATTTTTATTACAGTAAAGTGTTTCTTTATATGTACAGATATGTGCTACCAAAGGGCAGGAATATATTCTTTTGTTTTTTGTTTGTACTGTTTTCAAGGCATTGCGGAAACAAACCTCTTGGCTCATATAGGATATGCTCCATAAATTCAACAAATGGAATCTGTGACTCCACTACTAATACAGTGGCCTATAGCCAGACAAAATAATATTTGTAAAGTATTGTTCTTATTTTAACAATGTCTTTTTTTCTTCTTAGGTCTGATTGTGTTGGCTGCCATTACCCCTGAGTCATCCCTGGACTCAGGACTTGAGACCAACTCATCTGAACTGACAGATGTTTCTGAGATGGTTTCAGCGATGAAGCAGAACCAGAGCCAGACGTACCTTTTAGCTCATCACATCAACAAGGACCGGATAATCTGTCGCCGTGACTTCCCCCTAGCAATCCCTGGGTGCACAGCTAAAACTATAGGCACTGGAGCTTTCTCTGTGGGGCAGATACGTGCTGGCTGTCCACCCAAACAAGTTATCCTCAGTAAGACTGTTCCCTTTAAGGTCAGCCCTGGCCAAGATTCTGCAATACTCCGGGTTATGGCGGAGCAGGCAAGCACTCAAGATGCCACACAGACAGAACAAAGAGCATTAATGAAAGCAAACAGTGAATCCATCAAAGCAAAATTTCCCAGCATCCCTGCTAAGTCACTTGAAGAAGCAAAACTATCAGAAAATTCTGTGCAGGATCAGAAGATAATATTAAATTCAATTGTGGAGCCACAGGGCCAAAATCATTCTGAAGTTAATAAATCAAAGACTACAGCCCCTTCTAAAACAGACCCCAATAAAGCCTTACCAATTCTCTTGCCTGTGGACATAACTGCCTGTGCCAAGATCTCTCCAAATAGCCAAGACGCCGAGACTGCCTCTAGCGAGACCAAGAAGCCTTCTAGTACTGCTGAGGTTATGTCAGTGGATGACCTTTTCTGCACATGCCCAGTGCAGCAGGAGTCTGTGACTCAACTAAGACTTAAGGATCCACAGGTTCAAAAGGTAGTGATGTTTCAGTCTTCTTCCCCTACGGATGATGAGCGCCTTCGAGCAAAAGGCCTGCAGCTGGCGAAAGAAAACGCAGCGAAGGGAGGAGCTGATCCCATTTTGGCAAAACCTAACCCTCAACTACAAACCAAATATTCTCCTCGGCTGCCCCTAAAATCAGAGAAAAAGGAGGAGACCAAGACTGAAGATACTCCAACTAAAACACACCCCGAGTCATCAAAACCTTCAATAAAGTCTTTACCTCTTTTAGACGACCTGACAACTGCTAGTGCCACTGTGGATAAGGTCTCAACTCTTCCAAACAGAGATTCAAAAAGGCAAGGCACTGGTAAGATGAAGTCCCATCGCAGTGCCCCCTTTTTGAGCTTTAGAAACTTGCTTTCGGCAACATTCCCAGCAAGAATGCGGAGGGAAACAGATGAGCGACGGGCACAGTTGCAGAAAGTCCGACAGTACGAATTAGAGTTCTTAGAGGAGCTGCTGAAGCCCAAATCGTCCCAGGGAGAGTTTTTACCCCAAGGATCCTCCCCTGTTCCCGGAGGTACCCCCTGTGCATGCCAGCTCCGCACCAGCCCCGTCCTGAAGGCCCCAGGCATCTCCCGGGAGCAACGCCGCAGCTGTGACTGTAAGAGGATGTGCAGAGGGATGCGTCTGCCCGATACCCCGGTGGGATCTATTACTGAAACACAGCACAGAGGCAGGGAGCGAAATGCTTCCAAAACACCTCCAACCATTCCCAAAGCCTCTCACACTCCTGGCTCTACAAGGAGACCTCAAACTCTAGAGATCAAGACTACACGGATTCGCTCCACCAGCCTCGAGTCCAGAGAACCAAGAGGAGAACATGGGTCTGGGCTGCCAACTTCCACTTCCCAAACAGACAGTGTAGGAGCACCACAATTTAAGAAACTGCACAGGCGATATAGTATTGGTGAGCTGGATAACAGTACTAGCACACCAGTCTATGCAGAAGTCAAGCCCAAAGCCAAGAGTCTAGAGAAGGAGATGGAGAGAGTGCGGGCCACAGGGTTGCGGCTGCCTACTCCTGTGGAGCCAGTGCATATAGAGTCACATCAGACGGAGGCAAAGGGCAAAAAGGGTGTGTTTTTTATTCAGGGAGAGGAGCAGCTGACTGAAGGCAAAGAGGGCACAGCAGAAGTGGTCTTGACCCTGCCCACAGAGGACAGTGATGACCGAGAGAAGTGTTGCTCATTCTGTTTCTGCTACAGGAAGTGTGAGGCCGCAGATGAGAGCAGTGAGAAGGATGAACTTTCATATTCTATACCTCTTCAAGTTTTACCAGGCATGGAGCTTGACTCGCACACGTTTCCTGTTGTAAGCAAAACCCTGCAGGTCCTGAATGCAGAAGACTGCAGTGGTGAGGAAGAAGAGGAGGAGGAGGAGGAGGAAGAAGAGGATCCACAGACACAGGAGATCGACCTCAGAGCCTGTGGTTCGCTCGAGGGGAGCTTGGCACGGGTGCAGGCTCTACAGGCAAAAACTTTCAGCCTGCCTGATGGCTTCCTAAATGCCCAGTTGGATGCTAATGAGCTGCTAGCTATCCTGCGGCAGTGTGCTAACAGCCCACAAGCAGAAGGGGAGGCTCGTCTCCAACCCTCGCGGATTGCAGAGTATAAACAGGAATTAGCAGTTCGCTTCAAAGAGTTCAGAGCATCATGTCGACGTGTAGCAAGTGTTGAAAAAAGCCCATCTCGTATGCTTGCTGCTGTCACGGCCAGTTTTCAGGTGCTGTGTGAACTAACACAGACCTTCATAAAACTGGTCAGAGGTGTTCGCTCAGAGGCCCAAAGGCTACAGCTGTTAAGAAAGGTTGAGGAAGTGGCGGTCAATTATACATTGCTACTTCGTGCAGCAGAAGAATCAATGGGACACTCAAGCAGCCTACCAACAAAGACAGTTACCCCCCAAGTACCCTCCAATGCCAATAACATGAGCTCACTCTCTCGACCCATCAAAACTCTGCCTGCCCAGTAGGGCAGTAAGACACGATCAAACCTATACAGAATGTTAATAGTTACTATATCTAAATTCATTATTTATTTATTGTTTACATTTTTTACAAGACTTGCAATGAACCATCCTCAGTATAAACTGCAATGCAGTCGTTCCACCTCATGTTTACAGGCCCTGAGGTAGCCTTGTGGATCTTGTTTAGAAAACACGATAAGATACACCATGCAAATGCACAATGGAATAAGACCCCTAAACAGACTGGGTAATACAGGGCTAATCATCTCACATCAAAATACACACAAAACTGTGTTATAAGATATTATAATATTTTATATGTAATATATAAATATATATTTAAATTGTATCTACTTAGAAAATAATATAATGTTTTGTGGAGATTAAAGGTGATGACTATATATTTAAAATTGTTAACAAATCCTTAAAGATATTATAATGAACCATTGAAAATAAATGTATGCTCTGGACTAGAATACATCAGAGACCTTGTGAAGTAGCGACTTGCATCGTCCAAAGCTCTGGCTGGTTAGATGGTAATGTGTGTGTTGTGGCCATTTTATTTGTAAGATTCCTGTTGGGTTAACGTCTGGTCTGTTACAGAATTGAAAAACGTGACGAGTGTTTTTAGAAAACTATTGAAAGTCACACATTAAATTTTGCCGAACTCATGCTCACTCACTATACAGTGTAACATATATACTATAACATGATTCAGGGCAGTAAATGTAGCAGACCCATCTCAAGCCCTGTCCACTGTCCAGTAATGAGTGCTGTTACCTCATTCAGCTCAAAGAAGACACTGTACTCGCACTTGCATCTCACTTGCTGTGAACCATAGTTTAAATATCCACCTGCAAGTTTCTAAAACTATCACAAGAACTTTGCACAATCTCACCTTAAATGCCATTGTTTGTTTTATTCAACTTGCTGCTGAAAATGCCCATATGACTTACTAGTTTAACCTCACAGATTAATGGTCTCTTGTTATTAGTTTAACAGTAGGCTAATATTTTCATTTTGTGTGCTATTTATCATTGTGCAATCTCACAAATATACAATATAATCACACAAAGTAGTTTTCTATGTATTTTAATAAAACAAACATGTCCGTTCTTTGTCCGGGATCTCCTTTGTGTGTCATCCTCTTGTTTGAAATGACTGAGAATTTGTAGTGTCATCGTGTATGCTGGACTAAACCAACTGTTAAAAGAGAGGATAGCTAAATGTTTTCTTCAACTTCATACACGTCATACATAAATAACCTATTACAGAGATATGTTGTGTTGACAGTAGCTTTTAGTAAACCCTCTTTTAACAGCTTTCTGTCCTATGTGTTTTTCCATATTCATATGCAATGTTTGTCATGTCTTTTGTAATACATGTTCTACCACACAGATTTTCAGAGGCTGTTGTTAAAGAATATATAAATGATCATTTCAGTATTGGTTATTGTGCAGAAGATGCCAGTAAGCCAAATGGAAGGGTTTTGTTGATAGTTGTTGACGTGTTTTTCAAATGAGGTTCAGAACGGAAACATGCTACTGTACATTGTATACGAAACAATAAGAGAACAGAATTTAAATTATCATAAAAATAAGAGACTTCAATATTTTATAAAACAAAAAGTGCAGAACAAAACAACACTGTAAGGTACTTATTTATAGTAGTATTTAACATAGAGACTAATAGCAAATCATATATTTTAAGGAGTATATTATGAGTATAGCATGTAACATTTATTTTTATAAATCCGACTATCAGATTTGATTGTCCCATCAGCACCTAAATGCTGAAAGTGGGTGTCATTGCTCAGAACTGTTTATGTCCTTGTCATTCACAGTCATGGCTTGTCCCATTGATTTATTTTGTACACCTGTTTATGTCTTTATTTACTGTTGATGCTTTTATCATCTGTGTTCTGTCTGTGTAGAAAGTTAACTGTTTTAAGAGCAATAAAGAACATTATTTAAAATGATGGAAATTATTAAATTACATTTTATGCACAGAAAGATTGTATTTTATTTTTTACATTAGACTGAAATATAGCCTACTCGTCTGTTAGAACAACGATTTTGTAATTTGTCATTATATTATCCATGTTTTGTAGATTTGATTACATACATTTAAGACATTGAGCCAGGGTGGAAAAGATAATATAGTTTTTTTCTCATATTAATGATAGAATATTGTTTTAAATATTTGCTTTTTAGGCAAATTTTCGAAAGTTCACCCTCTAAATACATTTACAACCAGTAGCACAAACAGGAGAATTGACGTGCACGCTACATGACGTAATCGCGACTGGACGTAGCGTGCGCGCCGCTTTCCAAGGAAGCTCTGCTGCACGCGTGATCTGTGGGACATAATGGAGGATAGGTAGTAAACGCACTCAGCTCGGAGAGAGAAGACCCTCAAGACCCTCAAACTGTTGATTTGTTTATCCGCTCTCTCGGTTTGTACTGCCGTTGTGTTACCGGACATCTGCTCGGACGCCCTGGACAAACAACAAAATGCCGAATATAAAAATATTTAGCGGGAGCTCACATCCGGACCTGTCGCAAAAAATAGCTGACCGTTTGGGTCTGGAGTTAGCTAAGGTTGTCACGAAGAAATTTAGTAATCAGGAAACCTGGTGAGTTGTTTGCAGCTCGTGTGGGGAAGGTTTAGCCTGTGGTGTGCAGTACGTACGCAAATGTTGTAGCCTAGCGACAAGAATTCATTGCTGTCGTGAAGTTGCCGCGCAGTGACGTTGAGCGCTTGTAATCTGAGCTATTGGCATTCACGTTTATTTTATAGGCTCACTTATATTGCAGGCTTTTTTGTAAATCACTTTTAACCCTGTCCACCTCACATCAGTCACCGCATAAGCCTTTGTTTACAGATGTCTCATTTATCTCTTGTGGTGTGCTGGCTTCCAGGCACTAAGTACTGTTTGTTTTTTCACTCTCGTGCAGTGTTGAGATAGGAGAAAGTGTACGTGGAGAAGATGTCTACATCGTCCAAAGTGGATGTGGGGAGATCAATGACAACTTGATGGAGTTATTAATCATGATAAACGCCTGCAAGATCGCCTCAGCGTCCAGAGTCACAGCAGTCATCCCATGCTTCCCGTACGCCAGGCAAGACAAGAAGGACAAGGTGGGGGTGAGGGAGATCTCTCTAATTACTTCTGTCATAGCATCAGCATCATGGCATGAAGCTTGTTGTCATATTTATCAAAGACCCCATGGCAAGGCTTTATATACATATTTTTATTTTATTTATCTTTGCATTTCCCGTCCATGGTTCTATTTGTTAATTCAACTCATTGAAGTTTGTGGAATGGCTTTTTATGTTTTTTGCATGTTTAAAGTCTGAAAGAATGTATGGTATTGACACTTTCTTGTGTGTTTTAGTTTTTTTCTGTAATTGGATCCACTATGAGTATATGATTATTAGTGTGTGCAAAGCAGTAATCAGAGCACAAGGTGCTACTTTGAAGAAACTAGAATATAAGGCGTATTTTCAGTTGTTTGACACTTTTTTGTTAAGTGTGTGTGTGTTAATTCATAGTTTTGATGCCTTCAGTGTGAATCTATAATGTCAATATTCATGAAAAGAAAGGAATGAGAAGGTGTACATTTGACTTGTGATACAGCTCTTCGAGATATTTTTAGAAACACCATGCTTCCAAGTACACTTATTCCATGTGACTGACTGTATCTATTTTCATTGCAGAGCCGGGCGCCCATCTCTGCAAAGTTGGTTGCCAATATGCTCTCGGTGTCGGGTGCTGACCATATTATTACTATGGACCTTCATGCGTCCCAGATTCAGGTGA
>JAVQKC010024418.1:0-33771 GCA_036025475.1 Philypnodon macrostomus | reverse complement strand
GCCTGTTTCACGCCGGCGAAAACTTCCTTTGCTTGAAGAGCTGTTGTCATCATGGTGGACAATGAATATGTCGAGCGACCTGCGGTGCTTTATTTACTTTGGAAGGGCAAGCAAAGGCGAAATTTCGCCCTCGGTCTCTTCGCGCGCTGTCGCGCCGCAGAATGACTTGTAACATTGAAATCTGTCGCCGTTGTCGCGTCTGGTGTGAACGCACCATAAGAGGTATGCTAAATAAATAGGCAAGTCACTGAATGATAGAAGGCAGATAATTTGCAGTGGCAACCCAAGAAAAAAGCCATAGTCGTATCAAAATATATTAGTCACTGATCAGGGTCATGATCCTTAACTGAGCTCCCTGCAGATATATTGTCCAGGACTTGATGGAAACAGACCTGTATAAGCTCCTGAAGACCCAGCACCTGAGCAACGACCACATCTGTTACTTTCTCTATCAGATTTTACGAGGGCTCAAATACATCCACTCAGCCAACGTCCTGCACCGCGACCTGAAGCCTTCCAACCTTCTGCTCAACACCACCTGTGATCTCAAGGTGAACAGCTTTAGGTTTATTGTTAATAAATTTAATTTATTTTTTTAATTTAATAAAACCCATAAATGTGACACATGACATTGCTTCCCATAGATCTGTGATTTTGGTTTGGCCCGTGTGGCTGACCCAGACCATGACCACACCGGTTTCCTAACCGAGTATGTAGCCACACGTTGGTACCGAGCACCTGAGATCATGCTCAACTCTAAGGTATTTTCACACTTAATAATAATATTTACAATTATTATTTTACAAATATACCAATAGATGCTTTAATGTTTCTCATTTTCAGGGCTATACCAAGTCCATAGATATCTGGTCAGTTGGCTGCATTCTGGCAGAGATGTTATCCAACAGGCCAATTTTCCCTGGAAAGCACTACCTGGATCAACTTAACCACATCTTGGGTAAAAATATGATACATACATTCAAATGTTTAGATAAAGCTTCCAAAAGAACATTAGTGTTTTGTTAATGGTTATCTTTTCCTCCATTTCAGGGATACTTGGTTCCCCTTCTCAAGAGGATCTCAACTGCATTATCAACATTAAAGCCAGGAACTATTTATTGTCTCTGCCATTGCGTTGCAAAGTGCCCTGGAATCGCCTCTTCCCCAACGCTGATCCCAAAGGTCAGAAGCGGCAATGTCTCTTACCTAAAAAATATTTTAAAAAGCAATGGGCCTCATGTACACAATTTTGTGGTGGTGCCCTCTGCTGGCTCAATAAGTGGATGGTGTTCATAATAAAGAAGTGGAACTCCAAGCTGTTGTGTGCTCAAAATGTTTTAATGTGTGTTTTTAATGTATGTTCAGCCTTGGACCTGTTGGACAAGATGTTGACCTTTAACCCTCACAAAAGGATTGAGGTGGAGGAGGCTCTAGCGCATCCATATTTGGAGCAATATTATGATCCCACAGATGAAGTGAGGGCATTCATTTATTTATCTAGTTCGACTTGATTATTTGTTATTTATTTACCTTATTTAAAAACTTACCACATTTTTTTGGTTTAGCCTGTTGCTGAAGCTCCATTTAAATTCGACATGGAGTTGGATGACTTACCCAAAGAGACATTAAAGGAGCTAATCTTTGAAGAAACTGCACGTTTCCAGCCCGGCTTTAGGTCCTAACATCTTCCACAGGTGAGATAAGCACACAAAATGGTCCAAATCTGGCTATCAAACCATAGTTTTAATTTAAGTTTAATTTACTCACTTGCTTTTAACAATCTCTTAGTAGTAGTGTATGTAATGTAGGTAATAAACTGCAATTTTCAAACAAACATTGGTTGAAGAAAAACTCATTTGTAAATTGATCAAATGGTTCATATCGTATCAAACTGTTCTAACCCTTCACAACATGTCCTTCCTCTCCTTGCAGATGAATCTGAATTGGTTTTTGAATCTCCACTGCTCCTCCCCACCTCTACTGTGTCGCTGTGATTTTTATTTTTTACATCAGTTTTTCTCTCTTGTTGTCCACATCATCTGGATTCCTTGGGTCTCACTTGTCAAGTTCACTTTGCTCAGGAACGGCTTCAGGAATCAATTAATCAGTCATTCTTCATATTTGACTCTGACCTGGAGGTGACGGGAAGAGGGGGTCATATCACAGCTATTACAGTTTTTGGGGTGGTTTTCTGTTTAAAGCCAAGATCAAACTCTAGTAATGTATGTGTGTGTCAAAGGCTCTGCAGGGCTCTGGCTTTTATACTCTCAACTCTTTTGTTCAGTAATCTACTAGCTGTTGCAATGTTGTGAAATTGTTGTTATCTGACTTATGAGCAAGCAGGCTATGCTACTCACCTTTTTAGAACTTCATAATTTTTGTCTCATTGTTACAATAGATAACATTATATTTGTTTCTCCTCAAATCAGCTGATTTATGCAAAGAAATCACAGAATTAGCCAGAGACCTCACGGGCCAAAAGCCATCACTTGTTGAAGAGGATTCACTCTTTAAAAAGCTCTGTATTTTAACACAGTTTATGTAGGCTATTTTAAATTCTTGACACACACCGAATGCCCAGAAGCAGATGTATTCAGGAAAATATAAACGTATATTATATATAGCATAAAAGTCTTAAATATTTTAATGGAGAGTGTGCAGTTAGAAGGTAAATCGGATTACTTCGATAATCATTGCTTTATTCTAAATATATATTAAAATGCCCATATAAGTTTTTTTTTATTGTCTTTGACTTGAAGTCAAGTAAATGTATGGAAAACCAAGTAGACAAGAACCAGGTCAGTGCCGTGGGTTTTTGCCTTAGCCGTGATAAATGTCTGCTTATTTCCTACTGATTGTGTAGTGTCTGGATAAGAAGTCAAACGTTTTTGTCTGGAGGAAAACGTGTGTGCGCCTCCCCTTTTTATTCATTTTCTAATCATTTGTGTCTCTTCTCCATCTTGTTTGAACAATACTGTGCCCTTTGCATGACTGTTATAAGCTCTGTATACAAAGACGACAATGTTAAGTGCCACTCAAGCCCGGGCCACTTCACCATGGAGCGCCCGAGCCCTTTCTGTTCTGCCGTTGTGGTATATCACACTTTTCCAACACATGGTGCTTTTGTCCTGGTTTTTGCTTCAATATTATGTCTCTTGTTTTGTTAAAAAAAAAAAAATCAATCATCTCTTTAGTCATTTGTATAATAGGAATTACAGTATAAGTTGCAAAAAGGAGAATAACCATAGCATAGTAATGCCAACTATAAAAAATACATTTTATTTTTGAACCGGAGAGAAATTAAGTAACTTTAATTTAAATTGCACATTTGTATTTAGATGATTGTTGTGTCAATACAAAGTAGATAAAAAACAGCAGTCAAGACCACATTTTTATAGCCAGTAACTGCTAACTGAAGACTGTTGAACTGTAAAATTGTAATTTCACTTGCATAATAAATTATGATTTTATGTACGTTTCAGAACAAAATAATATTGGTGCAGTTTTAAATAATTGTCTTCTTATAGCCTATGTTCAGTCTTTTGGTACGCCATGCAGTTTTCATTTGTGACATGATCTGATGCAAAAAAATATCTTGGCTTTTCTAAAGTAAATGGGACTTCACATTGACCCAGTTAGACAATATTCTGCAAAACCATTAATCTGACTTCAATTTAAAAATAATAAAATCTTTTGCCACCATCATAGTTTATGTTCTAAGAACTACGGAATATTGGGCAATGTTTGAGTCAATCTCGGTACTAAAAACCAACATTTTTACAGTACAGTAAAATAGAAAATCACCAATAATATGGTAGATGCATTTATTTAGTACATTGTCAATGTTATTGGTATCTTCTATAGGAATTGAGTGGTTTAAAAGTTGGTTCAAATGAATTATGTTGAAAAATCTGAAATCATGTACATTCATAACAGTCTGGATCCAGATGTTGTGACTTCTCAGTGACAGGGCATGATCTTTTGTATGTTTTGTTTTAAGCAAAAGTTGCATCTATGGTTTTAAGTTGTTGAATGAAAGGGTCAATTTAAATAATCATACACACATTTCTGACAGGCATACCATGTAGAGTCAAGTAATAGGTAATGCATTTCTACAAGCAGATCTGTAAAAGAAATCCATGTCCAAATTCAAAAACCTTTTGTATACGAATGCAATATTGAGAAATGTTCAGATATTGATATGAAACAAAATGTATTAATTTTTTTTAAATAATTGCACATGATGGACAGGGCCTTCTTGGCTTTGTGCTGAGGTTAATTGTATCACCTCATGCCATTTTACTTTTTGACCAAAAGTTAAAAATTGCAGAAATTACAGTTTTTGCACTCCCAGTTCATCTAAGTCTTGTGACAATGTGAGGTGTCCAATTCAAGTGTCTCCGAGTACTCCTCTAGTAAACAGTACACCTGCCTGTCACATGATTTTGAAAATGCACTTGGTTCTACAGTAGTTTGGGACTTGTTAATCCGAGGTGCCTGCCTGGACTTGACTTTGACTGCCTATAGATAGTTTTTTTTTTCAATCAGAGGGGAAAAGGCACCGGGAAATCCTGGGATTAGTTGTTATAAGCTTTTGGTGACTTCTATGTGCGACCTGTCTGTTTGTGCCTTTTTTGATAGTCTTGATATCCAAGATTTGATGTGCAGCTTTTGTTCAGTTGGAAAAACCTGTTGTAATCGCAGTATATGCTCTATTAAAAATGAACACAATCAAGGAAGAGGGGTGGCGGGAGGAGGCTTGTCGGGTGGGAATACATTTTCATTTCTGTAAATTTTTAAAAAGAACCGTGTTGCCACAGCCGTGTGATTTGTGACTGTATTGAAAAGATGAAACAAACTTATATTTTTGATGTTCTACCCTTTATTTCCTTGAGCCTTTTTTTTCTTTTTGGGGTGTTTTGTGCAAATATTTTTTATTGTAAAATGAATGTCATGTTTCTATCAGACACTAATCTTGTTTGAGTTGTCTCCAGTGGAACTACTTCACTCTGTATGTTTTGATCAATATAAACCTTTAATTGTGTACTTAACATTTTGGAAAGAAAAAAAAGGTATTTGGTTGTATTTTAAAGATTTCTGTTAGACCTGCCATAGTAATTGTTTGAAATGAGTCAAGTTTTACTTTGCTGTTGTGTGAAGAATTTGACTTGACAGAAGCATTTCTTTGCTATTAAAACTGACTGTCACTTTGAAATGTTTGTTGTGTTTACTATTATTATAAATCCCTAATTAATTGCAGTGAATTTCTACCAGTTGATTCATTGCATTACACTGAGGAAATCCATCATTGTTAAGAAAGCAGAAGGCTGTGATGGTTTTACAGCTGTTTAAAATTACTGAACAGTGTCACCTAGAGGCTACATTCAGAAGTGCATCTGCATGAATCTATTATCAGGCAACTATCGTCACGCGCAGTTGCTAAAGGTAAGCCACCAAACGGTTTTCAACCACAGTTCCAAATGTTATGTTAAAATTTGTAAGAACAGAAATTGCAAATGGTAAAATTGAGGTACATTAGGTTGGAAAAAAATATACTACTAATAAAGAATAACGCAGCGGGAGCGGCGTTTTGCAAGTGGTTAGCAAATTAGCCGTCCCATCAAGCTAGAAAGACTTAGTTAATCGCAGGTGTGTGCCAGATGAGATTACCCCGATAGACCCCCTTGTAGTACTATTATAACTTTTATAATTTTAACTATTATAATTTTTTTCCCCATAATATTTGATTAGGTTATGGATAAAAAATGGATTGAGCTTGTGTTTTGTCTGAAAAAAGTGTTTTGCTAGAAATATCTTATTTTTTGGTTAACATAACTGCTAAATCTATTAGCATTAGGCCTTCTTCTATACTGCCACTAGAGGTCAGACATTAGTAATACACCATTGGGCTTATTCAGCTGCATCAGTTCATTTTCTCATTCTGATACAATAATAAAAAATTGACATGGATTCATAATTTCCTTCCATTTGCAAATACATGCAGTCTACAGTATGAGCTGGTAGTAGACAGTTGACATTGCAAGATTGAAACTGCACAGAAGCAGAAGCATTATCAGGCAAATACTGCAGGCCATATCCAAAGGATTACCATGAATTTTACATATTGCTCAGAGCAGTCATTTCACTGCAAATCTAATTTATGTCCTTTTGAATCTTTATCTTTTCCAGGCAAGACTTGAGGTCCACTATTCCCTTCATTGACTCTTGCACAGACCTGAACCCTACACCAAAGAAATGAAGCACAACATTACAGGTTTGAGTCACTATTCATAAGCATCAAACCATCTTCGCTTGAGATTAGTGTTTTATGTTGAGCTTAGCCTTACTTCAGTTGCCTTCACTCACTGGCCACTATAGTAGTATTTGAAAATCCCAATAGATTAACAATTTCTGAAATACTCAGAAAGGTCCATTCAGGAGCAAGAACCACACCATGTTCAAGTTACTTACATTACCTTTCTTCTCATGCATGGCAACGTTTAGGCTGGTTAGCTAATTAAGCTCATAAAGCTGACCAGCGAGTCAGTTTATTAAAGAGAAAATTGTATTAATATTTTATGATAATTACTTTTCACTTTAACATATGAAGTCAAAGGACACAGAGACATCTCCGTCTGAGCCTCCAATATTTACAACACATATGAATTATTCATTGCTTCCTCATTGCATCACTTTTTAACCTCTTCCGCAATCTCCTCAGTCTATGGTGAAAATGGATGGATGGCTGTGCTCAGTAGAGATTGACAGAATGATGATATACAGCAAAGGTTAACTCTTATCTTATTTAGTGAGGCAGACTATGGTCCTTTTGTATAGAGCTATAGAGAGAGCTGAAGGTTATGAGATCTAGTGCCATGACTCTGAGAAATGAGCTCTTGGTTGGCACGGTGTTGAGAGTGCGATGGATGTTGACAGCGGTTTGATGTGAAGCAGAGTTGCGGCACTCAGCAGTCTGGTTGGTTTATCATATGCATTACCCAGACTGTGTTAGCTATAAGAAAAACTGTAGCTCACATATACATACACTATCTTGTCATATTCACTTGCATTTTTAATCTGGCACCATGAAGCTGGTTTATAGGTTTTATACGCGTTTCATTGGACGTTTTTTTTTCCACTTTTTTTGAGTTTTTTTTGAGTGAGAGGATAATGTTTGACCATGACAACAATGCGTTTTTTTGTTTTCTGTCTGTATATGTGTTACTTACCACTGAACACACACAAAAATAAATCCTAAAAACATAATAAAGCTATAACTATATTGCTTGTATAATTTTGAAAAACAAGGTTATATGATTTTTTACAGATAGTAGTTGGTGAAGTACATATTTCCTTGACGTATATAGGGTGAACATAGCGGGCTGCCCATGTTTGCTCATTCATGACAGTATGTTACAGACATCACCCACCTTTGCCATATTTGTGTTTGAGCAGCTGCAGCTCATGATGAAGGCTGGTCTCCACCGAGTTCAGTCTCTTTCTCAGTTTGGTCTCTATGTATTTGAGATGCCTGTCTGGTGAGGGATAAGTCTAGATGGTTTTCAAACTGCTGCATGCGAGACTCCTGAGCATGCTGTCGTTGAAGTGCATCCCACTGAAATGTGAAAATATGAAAGCATTGCAATGTCGTTATTAGTATGGTTTATGTGTAAATAGTTTAGTTTGTCACTCTACAGTAGATCCAATAACCAATCTTTAGATATACTGCCAATTTATATTATGAACATACATGTTCCTGTATTCTGCAATAGAGATAATGAGTTTAGATACGCAGATAGTAGATTTAACACTATCAGAATAAAAGATGCCTCTTAGACCAAAACATTGCTAATCTTATTTAAAAAAATGAGACCTCATCTTATTTAGAGAGCCTATGAACCACCTCTGTGCCTCGAAGTGCAGCCTCCCTCGAAAGTGAAAGTAAAAAACTAACCACTATTGGTTCATTTAAGTACTTCTCACCTAACAGCTCTTCTGTTACCTTGAGGTTAGAGTTCTCTGTTGAGTTAAACCAAAATATGTGAAAATAGAGCAACTTGCACCAGCAGCCTAAATATCACTGTTATCTATTCTCTGATAGCATATCATCAAAGTACCATTTTCTCCTGCAGTTGGGGGTTGCTTTGCCCAGATGACTGGAAGCAGTATTGTAACTCTTGCTCCATCCACTTCTTCTGCAAATTTGACTGCTTCACAGCTTCTAGTATTTTTGCTGACAGGCTGCAATGTCAAAACCACGTTATGCATAGTTTTAAATAATATACTGTAGCTTATTTTTTTTACAGCTACTGATGTGAATATAACCAGATGTTTTTATATAGTGTTTATTCTTCCATGGATGACCAAAATGTCATAATAGTTCAAAATAAGTAACATTTTTAGCTGACTCCAGCCTTGGTTTTCTGACCTGATAAACTTACCCTAAACAACGTAAGACTCAAACAATCTCACACAGTCAGCATTTTTCCTGTGAAGTGGCAAACTGCTACTGTTTCTGGGTGTCGTGTTATGGTCACACAACAGGCAGTATCATGGTTGTAACGTCCTATAAGAGTCAACACTAGTGAATACTGTTATGTATATAATAGGACCATAGTATTTTACTGATGGCTATCTGTTTACCATATAGCCTCTCCATTTAAATCATTTTGCATATTTACATCATTATTGAAATGATTAATCTGCTACTAGGGTCCTCAAACCAATATATACGCCCCAAACCAAAATAAATAAATTAAATTGTGTCAGAAAGGAAAAAATATTTTTAGGTTATATAAATGGAGGACATATAGTATATGTTGGTTGGGCATATCAGATCTGATGCTTCTTTGTCCCTGGGTCACTTGGGCCAATTGACTTTGCCAAGATCATGCTGCAGCTGGATATGATCACAACATATAAAAAAATAATGTAATGTAATGTAATGTAATGTGATGCTGTAATGTATTCAGTTGTATGTCTGAAATTGATCAGCCATTTGAGAAGATTTGCCATTTCTGCTGAGTCGAGTTTGTTGGTGCTGCTCCAGAACCAGCCATGTCCTACTTTCTCTGCAATTTCAATTATCTTTATGGCACATGCTTGACCACTGCTCCGAAGCTAATATGCTCCAAGTATAGTGATTTACTCTGTAGGTGCCAGGGCCGTTTATGAAAAGAACTTTAAATTCAGTGACAGCACAAAAACTTCCTTATATTGTGTAGTATTTCCCAAGCATACTCAAAAGCCAAGTACTAAAATACTAAAGTACTAGCCTGAACTAATCCAGGTCTAGATCAGGATTAAACAATCTAAACCAGGATACAAATATATTAGGATTAAATCAGCACTATACCAGCTTTCAATGGGGACTACACCTAAATTAAGACTAAACCAGGCGTAAACCAAGGCTGACTCAGGTCTAAACGATAACTAAATCATGTCAAACCAGGGCTACCCAAAGTCTAAATCAGGTCCAAATTCCTTCCAAATGAAACTTTACCAGTTGCAATAAACATAAACGGTACATTGCCATTCAAGGACAACATTGTGTTTAGCTACAAAACACATCTGGATAATTTATCTTGTGTAGGACTGAAACAGAAGAGTTACGAAACAGAACGTAAATTGTAGCTCGTTATTGAGTTTCCTGTTATAAGGCTAACCCCTCATTTACACTGAATCCGTTGCGTCTCCAGCCAGAACCATCGAATTGTTAATTAGATACCAAACAGGGTCACTTGTCTGATCAGCTGTAGCTTGTCTCTGCGTCTGTGAGTTTTGTTTGTTTTGTTTTATGTAGTTTATTTGTCAGGGACCATGTACATCAGCATTAATCACAACAGAAAATATGCCTAGTACCAGATTATAGCTCTCAGAACTAAATTCCATCTGCAGTCCCTGGACACACAAAGACACACAAACATACATGGTGAAAAATGATCCAAACTCCACCTCTGTCCCTCCTAACTGGTGCACAACTGGGACCGGCTTGGAGCAGCGTGTGTGGGGCAGGCACACACCAACAGTCACGTGGCTTCGTGGTTCCCCTTTTTGATAATGCGGTGATGTGAGTTTCCCAAGAGCCATTAAAGGAGAAACAGTAGCAATATCTCTTGAGTCTTGAGGCGATCATAATGTTTTTTACCAGGACAATCATTCCGTGTTTTAATTTGCTCAATATTTCAGTTCATCGTTTTAGTCATGCCACTGCGTCATCCGTGAAAAATAGGCTCCCTGCGGCTATTTACCACAGAGACTATTCTATTCATTGTGGCAGACGTACGGGTGATACAACAGATTCAGTGTTAAATTAGGGGTTAGCCTATTTATAGCTTAAGGCCCATAGTTGCTGGGATCAGCTCTATATAAAATCTTCAGTAAAGTGTAATGGTATTGTGTGAATCTGTATATTTATCATAATATTTTTGTTTTTGTAAAGCATACCTGGCCACTCTTCCTCTCAAGTCCGACGCCTGCCATGTTCTTGTGGTCGAGCCATTGAACAGCCTGAGTCATTCCACATGCAACAGAGTCACGTTGGGCTATTTGTCTCTCCAGAGTCTGCTCAGGTAAAACATGCACAGTTTTATTTTTACTGGCCCATCCCTGCATGATGATATCCAAACACTAGCCACTTTCTTAGGTAGTCACTGTTGCTAATAAAGTTTGGTCTTCAGCTTCAAGATTTGATGTTTTGATTGTCTCCAGACCTTAGTTGTAAAAAGTGATATTAATGTACCCTTCCTGACATCCTGGACCAACTTGCTATCGCTTCACAATTCTCTTTAAACTCTTGTGCAAAAAAATCCCAATAGACCAAATGCTTCTGAAATACTCAGTGCAGCCCATCTGGCATCAGCAACCTTGCCGTATCACAGATTAACAATTTTTCCTTATTCTGTTGCTTGCTTTAAACTACACCAGTGTTGATCTGACGCTGCCATGTGATTGACTGATTAGGTTAAAGTATTGTGTTGACTAGCAGTGATGAATAGGTGTACCTAATAAAGTGGCCAGTGGGTGTATAGTGTCCCTAAAAACTATACATCTTTTATGAGAGCTTTCCCATCATCTCATGAAAATTTTACTATGCAGCATGAAGTGTGTGCTTAAGTTGTCATCAGAGGCAGTGGGAACATTGTTATGATGTTGATTTTAATAGTTATAAATATAATTTTATGACTGGGATTATCGCTTCAATGAGCCAATTTAATTACACACACATAATTTATTCTAATGGGGAAGTAGTATGCATTAATGCAGCTGTGTACTGTACTCTGTATACAGAGTAGTTCAGAACTATTATTATTTCTATGTAGTCAACGCTTCATGTTTCCTCTACATGGCTGTGTTTATTGGAAAGTGTACAATCAGCCATTTTGTTAGATAAACTTTGTACCTAAAAAAACGGCTTCCCAACCATTCTCTCGTAGACATGGTTTGTGTGAAAATCCCAGTAGAACATCAATTTCATTGCGATTAAGCTGACTTAATGAAGTGGCCAGTGAGTATATAAAGTTATAAATTACATTTAGTTTTTAAAAAATGACACTCGCTGACTAATACATCATGCGTTTGCTCTTCTTAAAATGGAATTTGATGCTTTACATAGGGTTGCACATTGGTACTGGCTCAACATCCATATCTGCAAATAGTCACAAGGTTGACGAAGATCAATTTCGTCCGATTATGGATTAATAGATAAATGAGTGATGTAATAATTTCCATCATGATTTCTTAGCTTCCCTTCGATTTATTAAAATGTATTCTTATTAATATAATTGTTTATGTACCTTTATTTAACCAGAAAAACCTTCATTGAGATTCAAAATCTCTTTTTCAAGAGTGTCCTGGCCAAGACAGCAAACTTTCAAGACTTTCTGACGTTCTGATCGTTGGTACAATACAATAAAACATTCAGGACATTAAAACAAGCAGAACATCATAACCCCATCCATAATTTCAGAACTCATCAAGAAAGAATTTAGACAATCAAGCAAAAAATGATTTCTTCCATCTTTCTTCCAGACATTTAACAGTCTTTTAAACATGTCCAAGGAAACAAGTTCATTATATTTAATCTCTGTTTTCAGTTCATTCCATGTGAACGGTTCCGTGAAACTGAAAGCTTTTTCCACAGCTCATTTCGGACTCTAGGGACAGACAGCAAAAGAGGCTTTGAGATCTGAGCTGATGGTGTCGTAATCAATATCTGACAAACTAGAATTTTAATTTTGCTGCATCCTTACTTTGACCCCAATAACCCACATTATAATCACCTGCATGTTTAAACTGAGCTGCTTGATGATGCATGTCATGGTGAGTATGTGGCTCTCCAGCAGTCTGCGGGACAGAGTCTCTGCCTGAGCCTGTCCCTGAGATGACTGTAGAGTCACTGCCACCTCCGCTCTGATCCTGAACGCCTGCTCCAGTAAAACAGCCAATGTCCTTTCTTGACTGTTCACATGACCCTCAACGACAGGCCTTAAAAAAAGAATAAAAATATACAGTATACAGTGTGGGTATGAAGAAATGCCATTAGGTAAATAATGGTTTCCTTCACGTGTGAGGGAAGGATGGAGCGTGAGATTGACAGGCGGATCGGTGCAGACTTTGCAGTGATGCGGTCGTTGTACCGGTCTGTCGTGGTGAAGAAGGAGCTGAGCTGGAAGGCGAAGCTCTCGATTTACCGGTCAATCTACGTTCCGACTCTCACCTATGGTCATGAGCTTTGGGTCATGACCGAAAGGACAAGATCTTGGATGCAAGAGGCCGAAATGAGTTTTCTCCGACGGGTGGCTGGGCGCTCCCTTAGAGATAGGGTGAGGAGCTCAGTCACTCGCTGCTCCTCCACATCGAGAGGAGTCAGCTGAGGTGGCTTGGGCATCTGTTTCGGATGCCCCCTGGATGCCTCCCCCGGGATGTGTTTCAGGCAGGTCCCACTGGAAGCAGGTCCCGGGGAAGACCCAGGACACGCTGGAGGGACTATGTCTCTCGGCTGGCCTGGGAACGCCTCGGGATTCCTCCGGATGAGCTGGAGGAAGTGTCTGGGGAGCGGGAAGTCTGGGCGTCCCTGCTTAGACTGCTGCCTCCGCGACCCGGCCCCGGATAAGCGGAAGAAGATGGATGGATGGATTAGGTAAATAACGTTGGAAGATATGCAGTTTATTTAATGTACTAGTTTACAAGATGAGGGAAACTCAAAACTAAATCTAGTCACATGATCCCACTTTTTCCACATTTTCAAAGGAGGCTGTTCCCACCATTGTATGGATAGATATTCAGCTCATATTTCTGTCTCTTCCAACTAAGACCAGATTTAAAATGTGATGAGGTTTGTGGAGCTAAGCCAAGAGGTATTTCACAATGGTAAGATACTCAGACAGAATAGGACTAATGCTGTGTATTGGTCTCTACACCCTTAGGTCACCCTTAAACCAGATCTCATATTGACACCTGATTGGGCTATGTCACCTAAATGTAGAGTAGCCTACGTTTAATTTGTGTGATTCAGGATGAATTTGTAAAAGCTCAACGAAGATCCCCCAATCTCCTCCAAAATACGGTTCCCTTTACCAAACAAACAACCCCATGGTGTAAAATATAGTAGTACAAGATAAAATATAAATTAGTCAGATATTAAGAGGTAGTTCTCAAGGGTAGTACTGGATCACTGGTTCACCTTATACTGGCAATCCATATAGTAATAATTCTCTTTTCTGCTTATGTTTGTGTAGTGTCCTTGAATGGGCTCGCCTGTCTGTCAGTGTGCATTTGTCAACACAATAATGTCAGTGAGTTGCATTCATTGTGTACAGTGTGAGTGGTGACAACGGTCAACTCAGCAAACCATTAAAGCCTTTGACCAAATCACTTTAATTCAACCTGAGTGGCATAACCGATTAAGAAAAAAGAAAAATTTGCAGGGGAAGGTTTTCAGGACATTAATATTTTATTAGCGCCTTATATATGGATTAATTCTGGTTGTGCTTACTGACCTCCAAGCGATTTTGTGTCACACGGCGTTCAAGGCGCTCCGTCAAAATGTTTTGGTACGACTTCGGTAAACTACAAAGCTCCGGGAGTCAGGAGCGTCGTGGAGTAATACATACCGGTACTATCATCATCATCATCATAGGCTCTTGTGGGGAAACTGTAGATTGTCTCCATGCGTAGAGCCAATCTGGTCAGTCAGTTCTTTCCAGTGTTTTCGGTCTTGTGCCAGCGCCTCTGCATCCTTGATGGCAATTCCGAGCTGTTGGAGATCTCTTTCTATGACATCTAACCATTGGGTGCGTGGCTTGCCTCGTGGTCTTTTCCATCCTGCAGCCTTGGGATCAAACAAAAGAATGCCTTTTGTCAGATGTTCTGGAGGGAGGCGGAGCACATGGCCGAGCCAGCGGATACATCGCTGTGCGACTATACAGGATGCAGGGGGCTGGCGGGTGCGAGCTCGGAGCGCTGCGTTGGAGATGCGCTGAGGCCATCTGATGTTCTCGATGGTCCTGAGGGCCCTGCTATCAAACCCGTTGATTCTTGCGTCCAGAGTCTTATTCATTGGCCATGTCTCTGACCCATAGAGCAGGATGGAGAGTACTGATGTGTTGTAGATGTGGTGCTTGGTTTTGCGTGAGATTGTACAATGCCGCCAAAGGGGTTTCCAGAGTGACTGCATAGCTGATGCAGCGAGGCCTCTTCTGCGAGTGATCTCTGGTCTAAGGTCTCCATTATTGGTCACTGTGGAGCCCAGGTACAC
Source organism: Philypnodon macrostomus (assembly GCA_036025475.1). Classification (NCBI taxonomy): domain Eukaryota; kingdom Metazoa; phylum Chordata; class Actinopteri; order Gobiiformes; family Eleotridae; genus Philypnodon; species Philypnodon macrostomus. The sequence continues at coordinate 19,013 of JAVQKC010024418.1, read as the reverse complement.
AAAGCTGTTTACAAACTCAATTTTATCATCACCAAGTTGTAGGGAGGGTGGGTCTGGTCCGCTGCCAACATTCATAAGCTTGGTCTTTGTCCAGCTCACTTGAAGACCAAGCTTCTCTGCCTCTTTGTGGTAGATGACCAGAGCATCTCTCAGCTGGCTGTAGGACGAGCTAAACAGAGTAGTGTCATCAGCATATTCGAGATCAACCAGGTGGTAGCTGCCGAAATCTATGCAGGGGAGACAGACTTTGGTCATCAGATGGTCTATGACACAATTGAAGAGATCAGGAGCAGCCACGCAGCTTTGTCGAACCCCACTGTTGATAGCAAACTATGGTACTATGCTTCACCGTAATATTAGTAGTGTATTATTATTAGTGTTTATATATGACCCCAAAATGGCACCTGTCAAGAGAAACACGCTTACGACGTGTTATAACTGAATAAATTTAAGTTATTGTGAATACAATAACCTTTGATTTAGCAGTGTTTTTTTTTACGTGTTTTACGCCCATTAACGTTTGAACAATGTTGAGAGTTATTGTGAACGCGTTTGACTGACTGACTTGTCTGACTGTTTTATTTCACTTAATGCGCCTTATGGTCCGGTGCGCCTTATATATGAAAAAAGTTCGAAAATAGGCCATTCATTTACAGTGCGCCTTATAATCCAGTGCATTTTATAATCCGGTGCACTTTATAATCCAGTGCAATTTATAATCTAGTGCGCCCTATAGTGCGGAAAATACGGTAATTAAAGATTCCTTAATATAGTAGGAGTTATTCAATTTACATATTGTAGATCCCCTTGAGATAATTCATGATATCACAACATTGAGACTAACCACTCTAGGGTTAAAGTGATCAATTTAAAATTACAAACACGTTATCATGTGATTTATATTCAAGTCCATGAAATCTACTAATGGCAGCAATCATGTTCCACTCCATGAATTTCCATCATGGAGGTGAGTTCTCTTTCAGCTGTTCCTTTCAGGGTCACCAACGAATCATCTGCCTCCATCCAACACCGTGCACTGCATCCTCTTCTCTCACACCAACTAACTTTGTGTCTTTCACTACATACATACATTCTCTTTGGTCTTCCTCTGGACCTCCTGACTCTAACCTCAGCATTCTTTTATATTCACTATCCCTCCACTGTACATGTCCAAACCATCTCAGTGTGACCTCTCTCTTTTTCTTTCCAAAAAATCAAACAGGAAGTGTCCCTCTGATGTACTGATCTCTTACTTAACTTATATAATTCTTTTTATTATAATTGAATAGCTATAGAAAGTGAATAAAGCAATCTCACAGTGTGGAAAAGCAATTCAAGATTTAGGTTTGTATTTGAAGAAGAAATGTCACTATGTATATTATATTGTCACACCACCTACATTATAGTTATTTTATGAGATCGTAAAAGAGGTTTGCATATGCCTCAACCACACTGGACTTTTTTCAACAGGGCTTTGCCGCTGTCTACTCAGCAGTTGTATTCAAACCTAAAGGAAACGCCAAAAACAAATGCAAGTGCTTGGCTCTCACACTTCCATATCCATTTACTTAAGGCTCCAGGCAGATCATTCCTTTGAGTGGATATTGAGCAAGTCATTTATGCACAATACAATCTAAAGATACTACATTTCCATGCCACATTTACAGTTAAGTTTATTGTCCATTCTGATGCTCAGTTTGAACTATATGTTGTATAGCAGGTTTGTCTCATGTAATGCTGACTATTATATTGCATTCATGAGCAGGTGAATTGGTTCGCCTTATTAAGTGGCTAATGAAGTGTCCAGGGACAATCCTCTTACGCTATCACATCACTCATTATAGTGTCAAGGCCTCACCATATCCACTTGATTAGGATCACCGGTACAGTGTTAAGAAGCTTTTTTCACAGTGGGTCACTTGACATATCTAGGCATCACACAAGTTGAATTTTCCCTGTTTTGACACTGAATTTTTACTTACTTTTGGTGATTATACTGTGAGGAAGGAACTGGCATGCCTCTATGTATATGATGTAGAGAAGATTGTTCATTATTGTGGCATATTGTTGTCAAGAGCCAGAGGCAGGCTGTAATGAGTGATTGTTGTAATCTGTGCATAGACACTTTCACTCTTCGCTGACTTGGAGGACAGAAACAGATCCACAATTCGTCTTCTGTCTCCAAGTCAATTTTCTTTTAAGCCTGCTTCATATATAGATGCTTAAGCAATATAAAGGAGATAATACTTCATGAGACAGTAGCCAATTTGCATATCATTAAATAAGCACAGCAGTTAGTGACTAGAAACCCAGGGCAGAATCCTAAACATCACCAGAGGCATTGTGGGGATGTGTTATGCAACCTCGCGTATACGGATATTGCAGCTAGGTGTCACGGTTGACCAGAGGGAGGCGCGGTGCACTCTCGTCCCACATTTAAATAGAATAATTAACAGAGAAGTTTGATAAACCATTGAGAATACACCAGCGACGACAAGATCTGCAATAACCAGTCGTTTACGTTGCCTTTTTAAGCGTGGGACAACTGTGGGACAACCGTGGGACAACAGTGGGACAACTTTATCGAGTCGTTTTGCTATTTGGGATATTGAGTGACTTTTATTTATAGTGTTGCTTTCCAAGGGAGTCGTAAAGGTTCTCTGAGAGATTAACAGCCTTTTCTATCACCGCACAGTGCGTCTCTGAGCCACTCTCAGCTGATCACCATCAGTGGAAAGCATCGTCTCACCACACAGAGCGGGTTCTCAGGCTGGCTGGCTGCTGCACAGGCACTATGGAGCAAAAATCTCCCAAGGCCGAGCCGGGACAAGAATCTATGTCCTACCAGCGGAGGATGTGGAAGAATTTCCAGGTGAAAACGAAACCTTGGCTAAGCCCAAAACTCGGATCAGAGCGCCGTGGTGGCGGTGGTGCGGAGGGGAGTAAAAAGGAATCGGGTTTGTGGATGTTTAAGCGGAAAAAGAAACAGCTAGACCGCGTGTTTTCTTCGTCTCAGCCGAATTTATCCCAGTCTTTTGAAGGAGAAAAGAAGTCTTATGGCTTGGACTCGGTTCCCAGTACGAGCAGCAACGGACAGTCCCTGCTCGAGACCCTTGGCGCAGCCTCTGGCGCCACGGGGAGTAAACCTGAGTTGACCGCGCATGGAAGCCCCAAACTCCCCGTGTCCCAACTGATTATGTACCAACATAAGAGCTCATCTCTCGGCTCGGCATGCTTCGAGAAACTGGTGGTGGACCCGGCTGCTCTGGTGGGAGAGGAAGAGCAGTTGCGTAAAAATGGAAGTGATTCTGTGAGTAGAGACACGTGTTGTGTAAGGCACTGCTCATTCATTTTGCTTCACTGGCAAGTGAGATAATATCCACTATTAACTGACAGATATATTTTAACATCAAATAGATCAAAGGATTGATGCTGATGAGGCTGTATACGTGCAATGCTCGCGTCATGTGATGAGCATGTCGTCAGTGAGTGCACGATTTCCTTCTTGTTGCCCCGTGGAGTGTAGAGGCTAGCTGTTTTGTCCAGGAGTGTTTTGCAGACAAGCTTACATCACAATAAGCCTGTTTGACACGGGTCACCGTCACATAACCTGACACGGTGTCCCATCCTGTACAGGGACTGAACCCATCGCCTCTCATCATCTGTCACTGTGCCCTTGGTCGCGCTGGTGTCATCAGACGCACTGCACATTGTACGTAGGCTATGTGGTCTGGAGGTCCCCGTGTTTATCAGAGTCATCACAGATCTTTGGGCCATGCCACACCGTTGGTACAGATTGGTATGGCAGGTACAGAGCACCACAGCATGCTGAGTCAGAGTGCTCTGGGAGATGCATTTGATAGTGTACAGCTGAATTTAGAAGCATAGCTGTTCCAGTGTTGTTCTGGAGTTCATTTATGGTTTTTCTTTATAAAATTGCACTCATGTGAATGTCAGGTTAGCAACTTCACTGAATCTGATGCTCCAGCTTCTTTAATGCTCTTTAATGTTTTTGTTACATAACCCACCGAGGCACCTATTTGCCAATGCATCTGTATACTGAGTGAAAATCCTGTATTGAGCTAAGAACGAAGTGGCATTTGTGCTTAATACTAACATGTAAGTTGCAGTGGTAAACCGTGTGTAGGATAATGCTCTGGTATATGGCATAGTTATTTAAGTGTCAATGGTCTCTTATAGCTTGCAGTATAATCTTTGTGAATGATATAATGTTACTGTAGAGGACATATAAGACAAACAGCAGATTTATTGCTAATGAGAGACACTATATGTAAAGATATGAGACAACATTGTACATACCACATCTGAGGTTTGGGCTTTTACTTTCTATCTGATGCACATTGGTGTTTGTGGGGTCATTTATTTTATTTTGGAAGTCAGCAAGCATTTACCAGAGCCATCGTTTTAATGATCCAGCAGTAGGTGACTGCGTAGTATAACTTCACATTACTTAAAGAGGAGCTTAAAGCTCTGGGCTGCACTTTCATAAGTGGATTGTGATTTTATAGATCACTGTGAGCAAGAAATCATTTTACTGTTGCTGAAGGGTTGTTGGCACGTTCAGAGAAAAAAATACACTCTAATAATCACTAGTTTAAAAAACAGGCAGATACGTATATGAGGAAAAGCTCAAACTAAATACAAATGCACATTATACCACTTATGAAATTGGACTTCCTTAATCAGATATGATGTAATGTTTTGATTTGACATCTAGCTTTTGCTCACAGCATTGAACTCACACTTTATGCTATCTGCCCCGTTTATCTCATTGGCAACAAACTCGGGGCGTTTTTCACTTAGCTTGCAACAAAATTTCTCAGTTAATCATTTCCTTTGCCTGAAATGACTCCAGTTACTTTTCTGCAGAAAGTGTGTAGACCTTTGCAGATTAGAAGATCATCAGTCGTTTGTGACTTGCACTGTTTATTGCATGTATTGTGTTTGATTGTGCTGCCTGTGAGACTAAATTGTGCATTCACTCTTGCCTTCTGCTTATCTGGAGGATCTTAAATTATTTAACATCTACAAACCAGAAAAGTAGGTTTTTGTGTCATGGAAACTAGCACACCCATAGCAAATACATTGAAAGTTATATATATGGACTATGCTCAGATTTGAGCTTCATATGTGTTTGGTAGTTTGTTGATTAGCTGGTTTCAAGTAATGATGTTGCTGTTAAGTGGTGAATCTTCACAACTATAAAACAGCTGCCTTATATATATTGTATAGTCCTTATGGTCAGCTCAAAATCTGAAAAATATTGTAGTTGGCAGGATTATGAACTGTAACAGAAACTGACAAGCACGTGATCGATGTTTAAGTGAAAACTCTCAGGACCCGAGCCAGGAAACATAAAACACTCTCATGTGGTGTGATTGGCAGGATGTAAAGATGCTGATGATGGGTTGAGCTGTCGGTGTGTAGCCAAGTGGCCTCCTACGCTGCTAAGTAGAGAGTGTTGTCTGTCGTGGGTCTGTGTGACTGGCCTGATATTAATGAAGATGAGAGAACTTGTGGGCAGCCATTGTAGTTGTAGACTGAATCATTAATGAATGGCTTTGTCCATTGATTTGTTTCGTCTATTGCCTGCTAGCCCAAATGTATATTTAATTTTCTCTTGTACTTTACTTTATAAATTCAGTGTACTAATATGGTATCATTCAGTCCAGCATCTAACTCACTTTACTCTTGGATTTTCTTTTTAATTGATGGGAAATTGATAGATAGACCGCAATATCTCATCACACCACAAACAGCTGTGGAGTGTGGAGCATTTTAAGTCAATTGATAATAGACAGTTTTGTTAGAAGACTGTTCCTCACGAAGCATGTGCTAAGCTAAGGTTTTTGTAGGTTTGTTGCCTCAAGCACTTCTTGCCCAGAGGCATACATATTTTACAAGTCTGGAATAAAAATGTACCTGTCCAGAAATAGTTCAAAAAGAATATGAAATTGTAAGGTCACCATTTAATTCACTATGTGCATGTTATATTAACCCATCAGGTAACCAATAGAGAGCTGTTAGTGATCAATAAATAAAGACAGACAGCATAGCTCTCCTGGTTTAAAGGATTCCCTGCCCCCGCCACATGGATTTACCATCATTCCAGTCAGACCTCAAAGGCTTAATAGAGGAACCATGTGGATGTGTGAGTATGAATTATAATAAGGTTTGTATTATGAAGAAATTATTTATCATTTGGTAAATATTCTGCCCTGGTTTGATTGTAAATTATGATTTGTGACAGGGTTTTAAGCTATGCACAGATGCAATTGGGAATGAGAGAAAACATACAATAACACAGTACATGTGGGTTGTTGAGGCCCATTCTGTCTGGACACACAACAAACAGTGACCAAAGGCTGCGGTATGTTTTTCATATTCCTGATGCTAATGTGACATAGATCATTTGCAACTCAATGTAGACCCCACATCCCCAGTGGGGAGTGGATATTGAATATTTGCAAATGAGGGTTTCCTGCAACAAAGATGGAGTGGCCCAGTACACTCAGTGAATCTCAGTCCATCTTATCCAATAAAATCAATATAAAAATCCTTTGCGCTGAAAGTAAAAAAAAAAAAGTGCTTCTTGATTATTTTTTGTATCATACCAAAGAGTGCGAATTTATGAATGTGTCTAGATCTTTCAAGGGTGTATTGCGTAATAGAACGTATTACCCTTGAGCCATAATGCCTGATTTGTTCATGTATTTTTTGACATTAGATAAAAGCAGCCAGGACACATATTCTGGGCTAGACAAACAGGTTTCAGGGATTGAAGTAATCCATCTAAAATCAGTTTGCTGTGAAAGGAAATTGTGCAGAATTCCTATCAGTGTGGTGCATTATCACACATTTGTTTATACACCCTTGATATATAGATTAAGTGATCATTTAAGTGTATTCACATTGTTATGCATGATGTCAGTAAAAATGTTCTCTGCACTAAATATAAAATCTATATTCCATGTTATTTCATTTAAACATGGGTTAAACAATTGTTATGGTAATATTATGAAGTGCTTGTTTCTCTGCCTTATTAACACCCCATTATTCATATTCACATCGGAGACAGACTCGGCACATAATTCTGGGCCTCACTGATCTGGAAGGATGGACATTGGCATATTAACAGCATTAGCACATTAGCAGCAATATGTATAAGATTTTCCAAATGAATTCACTGGATTCACTGGATTGGATGAAGTGATCAAATGTCTGGTGGGACGTTATTGCAGTAAATGCTTATTTGATTATTACCCACATTATCATCATCTGTGCTTTGAGTCTGGTAAAAGTTGTAAAATTCGAACAATGGTCCTCTGCTTCATTTGCTGGAGCCACATTATACCTGAGAGAAGTGCGTAGCTTGTAATTGTGGGAACATAGTGCCATCTATTGGTGATAGCTGATGTGGACCTTTACTCCTGAGACTGGTGACAAAGTGGCAGGATGTGAATTGAAAGCCTTTCCCTCCTCCACATCTCCTCCTGCACTCCTGTGTATTTTCTGGAGACATTGTTTTGTGACCTTGTTTTTGTGCTGCTTTATTCTTGTTGTTTGATCAAATTGTTTTACAGCATAGTCTATTCTATCAATCTGTTATATAATATCTGTTTGACTTATCCATCCATCTAACAAGCAATCAGTCTAAATCCATATTTGTTCTGATATTAAGAGACAGCCATTATCTCACTTCACTAATGGTTTATGTAAACACTTGGTTTAAATGACTTATGTAAAGCACTGTGGAGTACATGGGGTTCGTGATGCTGCCAATGGTGTGGTGTACTATGTAAAACAAGTAAGATATGTTCCTACTTTAATAACACAAACATATATACTGTATGTCTACTTGCATATATTTTAACACTATTTACTTTGAATAGAGATAAGTTAAGTGTCGTACAGTCAATAGAGCAGAACACTTAACTAGAAGCATATGGAAAGAGGCCCACTATCACAATTGTAATATAGATCCTAAATCTAGACTGAAACCAAGGGTCTTTAAGTTAATGCATTGAGCCATAAAGCCTATAAATACCTCATGATCTCACGATGATAAGACATCAGTGTGGCTGGAGCAAAGGCACAGAATTCTAGATCCAGACATTGATCTGGATTCACAGCAGAGATGCCTTTTCTGAAAATGTAATTCAATTACTATCTTGGTATCCGACTAACAAACCAATAAACTAACAAGCCAGCCTAGATTTATAGAGGAGATACTATAATAGATACTATAATAACGTTTGTGTTTTTGTTGGTGTGTGGGTCTGGCACTGAGACACATTTTCTCTAATAAGCAGCTCAGGATCTTTTGTTCTAGTCTCTGACAGGTGGCTGCTATGATTATAACCACAAGCACTAGTTTCTATAAAAAGACACATCCCAGCATTACTCATCATTTCATTGGCCTCATGTTTTTACTAACTACTGTGTGATTCTTTGATTATTTGATCTAATGTCTAATGCAGTGGTTCTTAAACTCTGGTAGAGAACATTATTGCTGGTACAAAAGCTTGATTTGATCTGGCATGAGGCTATAATTTCATGTCTGGGTGACTACTTAGTCCAGGTTTTGGCAAGTTTAATCCTGGTTTAGTCTTGGTTTAGCTCTCATTTAGACTTGGCTCAGACCTGGTTTAGAATTTGAGAAATCTTAGTTTAGTCCTGGTTTTGACTTAGTTAACTCAATTTAGTCCTGGTTTAGTCCCAAATTTAGACCTGGTTTAGTCCTGTTCAAGCATGGATTAGTCCTAGTTAATTTTGGTTTAGACCTGGTTTAGTCCTGTTTACCTAAATTTACAACTGGGCTTGTCTAGGTCCAATATATTTTTAATGGTGGTACTTGTAGTGAAAATGTTGAGATGGTGTCACATAATAGTGCTTTTTCATATCCTTCTTTAAATACATATGGACACTCCCACCCACATGCCCCCTTGAGGAGTTCTGCAGACTAAAAATCTATCCTAGGAAGTGTGAGGATGTAGCCCCGATCGGATTTCAGAGACAGGCACGTACCCTTTAATGTGTTAATTTATTGTGATGACACTGCTGCACAGTCCCTCTCTTTTTTGACCTCTGGACTTGAAGGGGATTTAGTTTTCAAACCAATGAGCATATCTGTTGTAGCACACCAGTTAAGTAACATATACAGTTGTGCGTGCTGTGCCTCTAAGTCAGTTAGAGGGTCTTGTCAGTGGAAAATACATCTGGGATTATTTGAGCTGTATCTATGAACTGCAACAAGGTGAGCTCTTCTCAAAATGGCTTGTCAATGTGCTTTGTAGTTGTTTTATTTTAATTAATTTTGGACACTTTGATAGGCAGACCTTGCACCACATAAAGTAAAGAGATCTGTGATTTTCTGCTGCTGTAGTTAAACTACATTCATATCTTCATATGTCAAATCTTATTGAGTTACTGTCTTATGCTTATTTTTAATCAGTCCCACATCATTTTTTTGAACATTATTCGTTAGCTTTTTTGATAATTAGCCTATGCATAAAAGTCCCAGTAGACTTGATAAGCATTTTTTTTTTAAATACTCACATTAGCTTATCTGGCATCAGCCTCTATGCTACATTAATTTAAATTCCATTTTCTCTTTAATATGATGCTTCATTTGGCCTGTCGTTGGTACTGCCTAAATGCATTGAGTTTATTCATGAGTTGCCCCATGTGTGGTTGGCTTGTAGCTATTTTTCACTATGGTAATGAGCAGGTGTACCTAATAAAAGGGCCATTGACAGTTAGCTTCAACAAGTCTGTCTTTCACATTGTACAAAAGTAGTGACAACAATCCAGACCTCAGAGACTAATTAGGATCAGTCTTTTTGTGTGTCTACAGAGGTACCTTTGATGAAATGACTATAATGACTGAACAGATCAACTCAAGCAAGGACAAAAATCTTAATAATGTTCTGGTACAGTTTTAGTATTACCACAGAAAGTCCTGAGGGTGAATGTGAAAAGACTGGTGTAACCCGGTGCTGAAAATGAAACACTTTGGCTGAGTGCACTGGTGGGCAGTCTAATAATGAGAGACAATGATTCACTTGGGTAAAGCATGTACGTTTGCTACTAAAGGAGTAGAGTGTGGGCTTCCTTCCAGGTCTAGTAAAAGGAAGCAGAGATCACAAGCTTATAGAGGAACAAAGACCTCTCTGACATAAGGGTTTCAATATTTCATATCTTTACTGCATTTATTTATACTTTTGTACTTAATGTGCAATAGATATTTTGGTAGCAGCTTTTAAAGTAATCCAATGTCATGCTGAGTAAGTAGAAGAATTGTCTACATGGTCAAATAATGAAAAAATATATTATTTCCTGTCTGACAAACTGCTAACACATAATAGCAAAGAACAGAATATTATCCTGAAGCTTGCATACAAAAATGAAGTTTTCATTTTAGTGGGAGGCTGTTTTCAGGTGATAAAACAATGGAATAACTTTCACATTACAACAGAAAATATATCTGCATTTATAACTTCACAACACCATAACAGTGGGTCAAGGGATAAAGTACTGTCTGGTTTGGAAGCTCTAGCTCTAAATAGACTGGCTCCATTGACTTTAACACACACTAGACTAGAGTATATTTGCTGTTTAGTCATTGTTATATTGATCATTTCAATAACTTTACTTAAATGCAGTGTGACACTTTTTGATACTTATGACATTGCTGGGATCTATGCATCTTTGCCCCGGGAGACACGTTTCTTAAATATAATGCTGATTTTATAGTATATAAAAAAAGCATTTACAAAGTAAATACATGATAATACACACAATTTTCATCTTCCAGCAATGGTCATTATTAAGATATTTTATGTATTAGCAATCCCGACTACATTTTCATACATTTTCAATTCTCAAACTTTCTTGCTTTTGTTATATAGTATTTTTCTATATCTGGATGGTGCCAGCATTTCTTCCAATTTCTACCAATTTCTATGGGTCCAACAAAGGGAACACAATTACAGTTTATAAACTTTCCCTGTGGAGCCAATTTTAGATGTAAATTTATTCTAGAGTCTGGGAGCGAAGGACTGTTCTGCTTGGTCACAGAGAAATGTCTAATGTTTCTGCTAAGTCAAGGGCACACTCACCCAAAGGCCATGCATCACAATGTGTGTTTGTGAGGCTGCGAAATTAAGTTTATACTAAAGTCACAACCTTCATTGTCTAGTGCGTTCCTAGTGATTTGAGTCAGGAAGAAATGTTAGAGATAATGGAAAATTTTATGTAAAAGCACAATAATTAGTTATGATACATTATGACCACCTGCTTTATATGCAACTCCTTCCAAACTGTAATTCACTGTGTAATCAGCATCTTTCAGAACCACCATTAACCTCTTTTTAGCTTATATTATTGGGCAACACAGGCCACACACCATTGCTCCCCATGTGCTTCACCTGTTGCTAGTTCACCGCTGTTTCTTCCTTGGGCGCTTTTGATAGATACAGATCACTGCAGACCAGGATCAACCCATAAGTGCTGCATCTCTTATGGCCCTTGTGAAACTTGCTAAAAATCCCTCCACTTTCATCCTTCTAAACATCAACTGGTGACAAAATCTTTGTTTGCTGTTAAATATATTTATATCTTATTGACAGAGTGAGAAATTATAAATAGCTCAGTCCAAGCAATTATCCAAAGGTCGGCCATATTTGTTTCTTTGAGTCTATACTGTATCTAAGAGGAAGCAAACTGGCACAGTGGCTGCAACCGGAGACAACCCAAAGGAGATTGGCAGACAGAGGGGAGACGCGGTCAAGAACATGGCAGCAATAACCAGTGATGAAGTAAGCATATAGGGAAGGAGGGCTAGACTGATAGAGCCAGTGTGAGAGGCTCAGAAGTAAACAAAGCACTGAGGTAAATCCATGCATAGATCGAGGTCGGGCTGTGGATGTCCCAGGAGGGGGTCTGTGCTGTTGGCAGACTCCAGACCCATTCAGCTTTTACTAAATTGGACTTTCTCTTTGGGTTAGCTTTTGTTCTCTGCCTTTAACTTACAATAGGGTTTCATTACAAAAGCTCACATAGGCCTTATTGAATGGCGACTGGTGACAGGCTAACTTTATATGATTAGAATAACAATGCATTTCACCACAATAGATTTTCTTGATCTGACATCAAAGCAACATCGATAAGACTCCTGAAGTTCTTACTATATCAACAGAAAGTTTAGCACTGGTCATAGTTCATAGTTTTAGTTCAAACAACAAGCTAACAAAAGTAACAAAAAAGACTATATATGCTAAAGATGACATTTATCCTTAATATAGATGTTAAAAGATGTAAATGTACTGGCAAGCTTAGTCCAATCACATCATGCAGACACCCCAATTGGTGGTTAGTTTAACCCATCTCTAAACATTGGATTATACAGCAAAATCCTACAATATAGTGGATATAAATATAATGTACCAAGAGATAACTGGGAAAAAACCCTACAAATTACACTACAAACTTAAAGCTCTTAATGTCACGGCGTTGGGATATATCCAGGGGGAAAAAAGAACCGAAATGCAGACTTGCGAGGAACTTTATTAATAAAAAGGACACAGTAACAAAGGAGTACAAAAACCGGAACAAAACTTACTCAAAAACGGGGAAAACTGGGAACAGAGGACCACAAACACACAGGACACTGACACCGACCCACACATAGACATATACCAACACTGAACAGGGGAAGACACAGGGACTAAATACAGAGACAACAAAACACAGGTGGCAGGTAATCAAACAGGAGGGAATCACAGGAGGGCAGGGAGCATAAACCAAAACAAGTCACTAAACATAACAAAATAAAACAAGAACAACTGATCATGACACTTAAGAGTCCCCATGTTAATGTTTGATCCAAACGGTTACCACACTGTCAGAGAGGAAGATTAAGACAGATACTAGGAACATAAAACGAACATTAGTGATACAAGATATATAACTGCAGCATAAGCCTGCTCTGTGGCCATTCTGCTGACAGTGTGAGGCATTATTTCCTACTGAGAATCTCTGATCTCTGTAATGCTAAGCTGAAGCTCACTCGACTCCCAGGGCTGCTTTACGTTCACTTAATTGTAGGTTGATTAAAATTCTATGTGGACTGAGTAAATAAATGATTGCAATTTCAGCCCAGTAGAAGATCCACTATCTGCTTTAACATTAACCCTGTACATCAGTTCTTATGATATTCTTTATTTTTATGTATTTTAATGATCTGCTCAAAGAGCTGCACAATATAACAAAAATGTATTGCTACCGTTATAATGAAATGCAAATACTAATTTACGTATGGCAAGAATCTGTATTGTAAAGATGTTAGGGTCTTCCATCTCACAGAAATTTTACAGTAGCTGGATATATATCAAAATATGTTATTACAAATAAAAACGTACATTTAATCATCATCATTTCGTCCTAATTCAGTCTTTAGAGCTGATTAAACCATGTCTAAAACAGGACTAGTTATAGTTTGGTTTATTCCTGGTTTAGTAAGTGATTTAGTTCCTGTTTTAACCTGTAAATCCAGACAGAGCATCATATAAATCCCAAATACTGTCAAATTATCATAGCAATATTCAACACATTTTGCTAGGATTATGCAGGCGTACTTGATAGCATATGCATACATGCAGATGATGAAATGCATGTGTTTTGAATGCTCCACTGGCAGAACCATATCCTGTACATTTATCTGTGTGTGTTCTCGGCTGCATCGTGAGTAATGAGCTGACAGATGGTGTTCTCTACAGGGTTCGGCGGCACACATACCAACACAGGATTCACTCACAGAGATGGTGATAGTGGCACGGGACTGTTTGTTTATGAAATATACCCCATTAGTCTTTGTTTATCATACAATGTAGCAGGATCGGGCTAAGGTTTAGGTGTTTGCAGAAGCATGCAGCTGGAAACTGTGCAGCCTCACTTGGTAAATGCTTGCTAAATAATTATAGCAATATGGATCTGTGTGCTTGTATGTATGTATAGGCCAGTTCATAGAAAGCCATATCTTAGCTGCTTACTGACCAATGTCTGGTGCAGTATCAAGATGGTTACCAGACTGCTTCTTAAATTGTAATGCCATAACAAACCAAAAATTAATTAAGGGCATTATTTATTACTCTGTATGACTTAATTATACAGTGCAGACGCACTTGGTGAATACATACTATATGGCAATGTGTATTTATTCAATGCATATACAGTAGGCCAATGCATATAGATGCATGTAGAGCTATGAGTCTGTGGACTGCATCATTCAACTCACTCATGCATTATATACACCGCTCCATGCAGTATAAATATATGCCGTTTATAGCTGCTTACTGACAGGCCAATGTCTGGTGCAGAAATAAGATAGGCAAAAGATGGTTGCTTCAAATTGTATGCACCTAATGAATAATAATAAAAAATGACTTATTAATTTATGACTTAATTAAACATGGGGAAAACCCATAAAATATACATACTTATGAACCACTGTCACATAAAAAACTATGAAATATGGTATGTTTGGTATTTATGGTATTTAATTTATTTGGACTTTCTTTACTATAACTATCATGGTCAAATAGAATCTGCCTTAATTTTGGGTCACAATTTAATGTAATGCAGTATAATGACCACATTAATGTTCATTATCTTCTTCCACTTATCCTATTAGGGCTTATGGGTGACAGTTTAAATAATAGCCAATTAGTTGTAGATCTGACACCTACCTACCTTGACAGATGACTATTCACTGTCACATGCATTCACTAGGATCACCCATTCTTGTAATATATGCATGTCTTTGGCCGGTGGGAGAAAGCCCTCATTTGCAGTCCCACTAGTTAAGAATATGTAGCGTGTTAGTAATTTGGTATTTCTTTTAGATATTGTGACCTCATTGCCTGTTAAGAATCCAGACACCTCGTATGCCAATCCTAAGTAAATAATTAACAATATTTTTCAGTCATCAGAGGTTGGGTTTCACTTTTTAATACACATTTTGAGGAGATTTGAGGCGGTGGTGCGATAATTACTTTTATGAGCGAGGTCATTGTCTTGCTCCATCAACTGAAGGTGAGTTGGCTGGCAGTCCCACTCAATAAAAGTGATAATTAATCTGCCCACCTCAGGCACAAAGAGAGTTGAAATTACTGATCTTCTTCACCAAAACATCAGTGAACAGTTTGAGTTGACTTTGAATTGCTTCTCACAATTTGTATAATGACCTTAATAATCCTCATCCATGTGCAGCAGCAGTTCAATTTTTTGTTGTTTATTGTTTTGATGAATCCATTTGTGTCCTAAAACATGATTGTTTATACATTTGTTTGTTTATACACACAATCAAATTCGAACCAAACTAAAACTAAGGAGTCTATACATCAATTTCAACCCCCTAACACAAAGGAACAATGTTAGCACCACTAGAAAGAAAACATGTGCCACCAGTGTACCCTTTCCACAGTTCACAAACTCAGTGCCATAGACCTTTCATCAAAGTGAGTTTCTGCACTGGTTTACTCCTCTACATATAGACTGTATAAACTGGATATTATTAGCTGCACAAGTATTTTATATTTGTGTCTCTCAATGGCTTTGGCTTAAGGACAATAGGTACTGAGTGCACTGAAGCATCAATAAGCTATTTTCTCCATTTTCTTCCCAAAGATGGTGTAATTTCTCACGCATGAAAGACACAGGTGCCGAGCCCGGGGTCTACCTCTATTGTAATAGAAGAACAAAGACACACACACGTATTTCTTCAAAGCACATTTCTCTGAGCTCCCAGTCTGGTCGTGACTCTGCAGTTGTACTGATGCAGCGTCTGCCTGGCTCCACCCTGTTGTTAGACCCCCCTGTTTCCACTGACTAACATATGCCCTCTTCTCCTCTTAAATTAAAAGAAAAAAATGCTTAATAATTATTCTATTCTGAAACTACCAATAATGGAGCAGCCAAAAGGCAGAGTTTCATAACATTTACAACATACCACCCACTGGCCACTTTATTAGTTATACCTGCTTCAGAGATGGACTGCTATGGATGGTTATTTGTTGCTTTTGCTTTTTTATCGTCTTGAGCCAGTCTCGCCATTCTTCTCTAACCTCTGGAAATCAACAATGCATTTTCACCACATTACAGCTTACATAAAACACTTTCTCGGACCATTCTGTAAACTTTAGAAATAGTAGTTATGCAGTACATGAGCCATTTTTAAAGCCCAGCTGGCACCAACAATCATAAAATGTTGATTTATGTCACGTAAATGCCTTTTCTCTCCATTCTGTTGCTAGTTTACTTTAGCTGTCATTATGACTAAATGTATTGAGTTGATACCATTCAATAAATAATAATAACTAATAAAGTGGCCAGAATTCACTTTACTCAGAACATTTATGGGATTCATTTGTAAAACCTATTTACTTTGCTGGATATTACTTTTTTAACAACAGATAATTAGCCTTTTTTCTTCACACTGCATAATTTACCTTTATTTGTCTGGCATTGATTTACCACCTCAGTAAAAACCCGATCCACCTTGGCATTACACCCTAAAGAGAAGGTGCCCTGTCAGCCGGAAAGTTGTGGCACCGTAGTATTGATGCTTTCAAATGATCACTCCCACTACATCTGCTGTTTAACCTCACCTTGATCTGACATGGATTCCTCGTCTTTTTTATTTATTATTTACTATTATTTGATGATTGCACTTGTGTATACTTAAATTGCTGTAGCATTTCACTTTAAGGCAAATTACTTTTTAGTGCCTAAATGCCTTGATTCATCAATGCATAAAGGCAGCATATGCTCTTGAAAAAAACCAAATGATGAGCATTTGTGGTTGTGGCATGGTGTTGGCATTTTGCTAATTAAAACTGTTGTAACTGATGATTAATTTCAAATTTATTCAAGTTGCCTATTCAATAGTGGAAATATGGGCTTTTATAGTTAATGAGAATTTTGGCTTGAAGGCTTTCTACCGTTATATAAGTAACTCGTTAAATACTTGAGAGACTCAAGTATCATTTTGATCCTAAATGGTCTTTTATCTTCATCTATCTGCCCACACAGACACAGACACCAGGGAGTCTGTCACCAGTGGACTTCACCCAGACTGAAGCTGTCTTCACAGAAAAGAGCATTGAACTAAAAGATTCAAATCAATAGTTCATGACTACACAGTGCTGTTAAGAAGAGCAGTGAAAACACCATCTTCTGAATTGTCTCAAGTCTTACAATGCCTGTAGGTTTAAAGGGATTGACTGGTTTAGAGAAGAATACTTAGATTGCTAGAATGGTTATATTATTAAATTATACAGTATAGTATAATTGAATTAAGAACACACATAATTAGGAGACATTGCAGCTCTCACACAGCAGCTCAAAGTGGCTCACGATGACAAGCAAGCCGCAACAGGCTGAAGGCTGGGTATTTTGAAAAGCACTCTATAAATCAAAGCTATTATTATTATTATTATTATTATTATTATTATTATTATTATTATTATTATTATTGCATGGGATATGTTGCATATTCCAATATATTATGAGGCATTTTTGTTTAGCAGCTGCCTGGTCAACAGTTTGTGTTAAGCTAAGGCTAATTTTAATTTATATTGTCTGTCCATGCTCAAAAGGCTCAGTTTGAGTTTAGCTCCTGTCATATGATGCGTGAGTAAAATTCTTGTAAATAAAAAATTATTGTCAGTAGCTCAACATCTGCCCGTACAGCGATTGGTTGGTGGCTCCATTCTTACCAATTTTTTTTTTTCTTTTGGTAATTGCATCCCAGAGGATTAGCGAGGATCTGCCGTGTGCATGAGTGACAGAGAGTATCTGAGAAGAGGTGGGGCTGAGGTGGAGCTGAGGCTTGGCTTTCACTGTTGTGTTGCTTTGTGTGTATTGCGTGCGTGTGTGTGAACAAGGTATGTGCGTGTGCGTCTGTGTGTGTCTCTTATAGGGGAGTAAGCCACTAGCAGCAGCAGCAGTAGTACATTGGAGCGTGGTCTGTCTGGATGTTAACGCTGCCTTTCTCCGCCGCGGGACCAAGCCTGACTGTAGGTACACACATTACTGACTACACACGTGCTATACAATGCTATCTATATTTTAGACCTATGTATTTCTGTGAGTATTTTTTCATTTGGAAGATTGTTTATAGATAAGGCAGTTGTTGATGATGAATGGATATTGCTGTTGATCACTGCAAACATTTCCATCACTTTAGCACGTTCACATATTTTGCATGCAGACAGATTTCCCTAACCCCTAGGACCTGCTTTGTTTATATGGCAGTTTTTTTCTACACTGGTCTTTCCATTGGATCACCATTGGCTGTGTGTCGTGTCTAGTTTCCAATAATGTGGAACTCGAGCTGGCCGCTTCTGTGACATGACATGTGTTCAACAAAGTGAAAGATGAGAGTTTCTGTAAAAAGCAGACGGCAAAAGTGAAAAAGCTGTGAATATTTTGGCACCCTTTTTCAACACCAATGTGGTACCCTGGCCAGTCCACACCACTGTGCCTCCCTCCAGCAGCCGCAGTCGCGTTGGTGCCTTTAGTTTTTTGAAACGTGCTCAGAATGAAAGCAAAATGTGCAGTAATGGTAGAAGGGGTGTTATGGAGAGAAAGAGATAGCGGAGCTAATACAGCAAAGTGTAGAGATGGCTTGGCTGTTCAGTGATGAGTGCAGGGAGGCAGACCACGTACAGAAAGAAGGAGTAGCTCAGGGGAAAGTCAAGATGAATGATTAGATGTGAGTGTCTCCATTTGTTTTGTCTATGTAGAGATTTATTTGTCTTACTGGCTTATTAGCTAGACGTATTTACCAACTTGTGAGCTCAAATAGCTATGGATATTATGGAATCACGTCGGTGTTCGTCCGCGTCCGTGTCCGCAGATCCTAGCTGTGAACGCGATAACTCAAAAACGAATTGCCGGATCAGTTTCAACATTAACACACAGGTGCATAT